>CAUYPK010138542.1:0-15342 GCA_963574355.1 Loris lydekkerianus
AAATAAGAACATATGTAGATTCCGGAGCCTGACTAGAAGTAGATCCATCGAGCTACTTCTGTATAGCAATGACTCAGCAAGGCCCGGCCTGAAACTGCCTCTACCTAGATACAGCCAACGTGGTACCATGCCATTGGCCCAACCCTGTCACGCACCTCATACCCCGCCTTCTTTCCCCGCCCCTTCCCCACGCTCTATATAAGTGGCTGCTTGACGCAATAAAGTTGAGTTCCTGCTTTAAAAAAAAAAAAAAAAAAAAAAAAGAACATAAGTAGAGCCAGGTGCGGTTGTTCATGCTTATAATCCCACCACTTGGGGGGTTGGGGTGGGAGGCTTGCCTTAGCTCATGAGTTCAAGACCAGCCTGAGGAAGAACCAGACCCCATTTCTAAAAAATAGCCAAGCGTTGTGGTGGGCACCTGTAGTCCCAGCTACTTGGGAGACAGAGGCAGGAGAATCGCTTAAGCCCAGGAATTGCAGGTTGCTGTGAGCTATGACATCACAGCACTCTACCCAGGGCGACATAGTGAGACTCTGTGTCAAAAAACAAACAAACCAACAAACAAATAAATAAGAAATTTTGTTCACTAAATGAGACCAAAAGTTGGCACAATTCATACAAAAGGCTATTCGGAACTGATTGAATTGTGATCTTAAGATCTCCTCTAAGGGTTTTCCTTCACATGTAAGTGCACATGTGGGCAATGATGATTAAAAATCAGGTTATCATTGCATTGTCTGTAATAACACTGTAAAAGACTGAAAATACTTAATGTCCAGAAATAATGTGATAAACATCCCATGGTTTTATTTCTAAACGTGTGAATATAACAGATATTCAAACAAATTATTTTTAAGTGAGCAACACGAACCGAAGTGCTAACTGTGCTTGCGCTTGAGGGTACGAATGGTGGTGGTAAATAACTTAGGGTCAGATTCTGGCTCTATTTATTTTTCTTGAATACTAGAATTGATACAAGGAGAGCCCAGAAAGGAAGAACAGACCACAAACAAATACCACAGTAAATCACAGGAAAATACAAAACAAAATAAAACTGTTAATATTAAAAAAAAAAACTTACTGGGATCCTGTCATCTTCTCGTCGTCTTCGACCTCTAAACAGAGTTCTCCTTTTAACAAGAAGAAAAGGGGACAGGACAACTCATAAGTTTCTTCAAATATATATATTCTACCAAAGGTAAATGGATTTCTATTTTGCATATTTATACTTTCTAAACCTGGGGGTCACTCTTCTCTATTATTATTAAGAGGTATATGTACTCTTCTGAAGGGATCCCAAGGTAAAAAATCCACAAACTTCACCTACTACCAGCACCACAAATAAATTTGGCCTATTTTTAGTAGCACTCCATTCTTTTAGAAGTGGAAAGTTAAGGGCGGTACCTATGGCTCAAAGGGTAGGGCGCTGGCCCCATATGCCAGAGGTGGCAGGTTCAAACCCAGCCCTGGCCAAAAACTGCACACACACACACACACACACACACACACACACAAAGTGGAAAGTTAAGACTACAAGGCAGATGGTTACCTTAGTTTTCTAAGCTTTTTTTCTTTCTTCCTTCCCTCCCCCCCAAATTTTGGAATATTATTTTATTTATTTATTTTTCAATTGCAATTTGGCCGGGGCCAGGTTTGAACCCACCACCCTTGGCATATGGGGTCAGCACCCTACTCAGTGAGCCACAGGCACTGCCCAGCTCTTTTTTTTCCTTAAGTGAAGTATAATGAACTTCAAAATAACTTTATAAACCTCTGATTAAAGGTATATTCTACTCTTTGCTTCTACTTTTTCTTTTTTTCTTTATCTTTTTAAGACAGTCTTACTATGTTGCCCTCTGTAGAGTGCCATGGCTTCACAGCGCACAGCAACCTCAGATTCTTGGGCTCAAGTGATTCTCTTGTCTCAGCCTCTCGAGTACCTGGGACTATAGGCATCTGCCACAATGCCCAGCTATTCTTTAGAGATGGGGTCTTGCACTTGCTCAGGCTGGTCTTGAACCTGTGAATTGAAGCAATCCACCCCCCTTACCTTCCCAGAGTGCTAGGATTACAGGCGTGAGCCACTGTGCTGGGCCTTATTTCTTGATAATCATAAAAAATTAAAGGTATGTAAATAAGTATTTAGCATAACCATATACCAACAATTAAGACCAAGCCAAAATCACCAGGTTGTAGTCTTCAAATATTTGGGATGCTCACATTATAAGAAAATTTTTTTCATATGCCCATTATTTTCTTACCTGCCCCTACCATAGTCCCCATTCTGTTCCATCTGCAGAGTGGGAGTCTCCTTTGTAAGCAAAGTTTGCTCCTGATGCCCTGCTACTGTAGGGTTCTGCCGCTCTGTTGGAAAGTTCCTTGAACTAGATCTGTTTAGCTGTCCATCCCCCAATGACACAGAGCCCTCTGTTGAGTGTTCTGAACCACTGGATGACCTAAAATGAGGCTTCACACTATACGAAATAGAAGACCACATACATAAAGGTATAAATCAAGACAGAAATATCTTTTCTGATATTAAAAATTGGCCTTAGTTGTACTCTGCTTGTTTTTCTTTCTTTTTTTTTTTTGTTAGCTGTACTATGCTTTTAAAAAATAAAAGTGTCATACAAGGCTCAGCGCCTGTAGCTCTGGGTAGGGCACCGGCCACAAACACTGGGGCTAGCAGGCTTGAACCTGGCTGGGGCCAACTAAAACAAGAATGACAACAAAAAAATAGCTGGGCATTGTGGTGGGCGCCTGTAGTCCCAGCTACTTGGGAGGCTGAGGCAAGACAATCACTAGAGCCCAAGAGTTTGAGATTGCTGTGAACTGTGATACCAGGGCAGTCTACCCAGGGTGACATAGTTGAGACTCTGTCTCAAAAAATAGCCAGGTGTTGCGGCGGGCGCCTGTAATCCCAGCTACCAGGGAGGCTTAGGCAAGAGAATGGCTTAAGCCCAAGAGTTTGAAGTTGCTGTGAGCTGTGACGTCACAGCACTCTACCGAGGCCAACATAGTGAGAGATTGTCTCAAAACAAGAAAAAAATATATACATATGCACGCACACACACATAATTCAAATTTTAGCTAATGTTTTTAACATTAACTGCACTACTGATATGTTTAAATCAGGCTTTAAGCTTATCAATGACTGGATTCCTGCCACTCATTCTCAAAGGGGGCAAATTAATTCAAGGAGAGTAAAAAAAAAAAAAAGAAAAAAAAAAAGTGGGGGAAATCACCTGATCATCATCCCGTTAGTTTGGACAGATAGATATATAATAATCTGTATGTATTAAATTTTCAAAGTAGAAAATTAGGGGAAAAATGTCTAAAAAGGCCATATAGATGAATAATAACCAAAGGAGTAAGAAATATGGGAATATACTATTATAGAGACTTAGCCTCTTACTAAATAAGCATCCTTTACCTAATGAAATTAGTTCTTCAAAGACCCATGTGGATAAAATGTTGGGAAAATACTACAATGTAACCAAACATCCAGCATGACTTTATGGATTAAGGCATGCAATGTGATTAAACAAACTAACCTGCTTTTACCAAATGTAGCTTTTATCTCACATGATGGGTATAAGCACCCAACTTCCTAAAAACTTGAAAGCAACTGAAGCTAGGGGTGAGGTAACAGAGAAAGGATGCAGGCTAATCAAGAACAAAAACATCTAGAGTGAGCCCAAGCAACTGAGCATCTTGCCTCTACAACAGATTAAAAATCAGCATGAGATTCATGGTTTGGCCCATTGTTCACGGTTTATACATCCCCCAACCCCCCCTCCCCCAATCTTTTTTTGAAACAGAGACTCAAGCTGTCTCCCTGGATAGAGTGCCACAGCACCATAGCTCAAAGCAACCTCCAACTCAGGCTCACACAATCTTCTTGCCTCAGTTTTTCTATTTTTAGTAGCGATGGAGTCTCACTTTTTGCTCAGGCCGATCTCAAACTCGTGAGCTGAAGCAATCCACCTACCTCAGCCTCTGAGAGTGCTAGGATTATAGGCATGAGCCACAGTGGCCAACCTATCCCATTTTTTTACAACCTCTCTCCCTCCCGCCCTTCCTTCTTTCTTTCTTTGAGGGGACAGAGGAAAAAAAGGGGTAGAGTACTGTGGCATCCTAGCTCACAGCAATCTCAAACTTGTGGCCCAAGTGATTCTACTGCCTCAACCTCCCAAGAAGCTGGGATTATAAGCACCTGCCAAAATACCCAGCTAATTTTTCTATTTTTTAGTAGTGATAGGATCTCACTCTTGCTCAGGCTAGCTATTTTATTCTTTAGAGTTACTATTGTCACTCTTTAAAAAAATTACTGTTGGGGGGCAGCGCCTGTGGCTCAGTGAGTAGGGCACCGGCCCCATATGCCGAGGGTGGCAAATTACCGTTGGCTTGGCACTTGTGGCTCAAGCAACTAAGGCACCAGCCACCTACACCTGAGCTGGTGGGTTTGAATCCAGCCCCGGCCTGCCAAACAACAACGGCTACAACCAAAAAAATAGCTGGGCGTTGTGGCAGATGCCTGTAGTTCCAGCTACTTGGGAGGCGGAGGCAGGAGAATCGCTTGAGCCCAGGAGTTGAAGGCTGCTATGAGCTGTGATGCCACAACACTCTACCTAGGGCAACAGCTGGAGACTCTGTCTCAATAAATAAATAAATAAATAAAATAAAAATAAAATTACTGTTACAAAATAGACTTTTTAAAAATAGCAGTGAAATTAAAGTATGTCACCTAAAACAAAGTAATTAAAAAATATATTTATACTATACACGACATCTGAAAAAGACTTGACATATATGTGTCTATTGGGAAACTATCATTTACCAGATTTTCACAGTGCATTTCAACATACCTAACAAATACGTTATTAGCTTTAAAACAGCCCTCAGATCTCATAATCTTACCCTTCACTGAGAAGGACTTACAATCTCAATCCAGACGGAGGGAGGGAGGGAGAGAAGGAAGGCAAGAAAGGAGTGATAAAGACAGAAATGAAGTAAAAGAAATACAAACTCTAAAAGGTAGAAAAATGTCTGGACTTCTGAAAGTGAGTCCTGTTCTCTCTAAGTAGGACAAGTGATCATCACTGGGCTGTCACAAGTTTAATATAATAACTGTACAAGGGCCTTTTAAAAGTTACCCTTTTTTAAGGCTTGAAGCCTGTAGCTCAGTGGGTAAATTGCCAGCTGGCCACATACATCGAGTCTGGCGGGTTTGAACATAGCCCAGGCCAGCTAAAACAACAATGACAACTGCAACAACAACAGAAAAAAATAGCCAGGCATTGTGGTGGGCACCTGTAGTCCCAGATATTTGGGAAGCTGAGACCAGAGAATTGCTTATGCCCAAGAGTTCGAAGTTGCTATGAGCTGTGACATCACAGCACTCTATCCATGGTGACAGCTTGAGACTGTCTCAAGAAAAAAAAAAAAGTTACCCTTTTTTCAGGCTCTATGTCTGTAGAACAGTGGTTAGGACACTGGCCACATGCATTGGGGCTGATGGGTTTGAACCTGGCCCAGGACTGATAAACAACAATGACAACAACAACAAAATACCTGGGCGTTGTGTTGGATACCTGCAGTCCCAGCTACTTTGGAGGCTGAGACAAGAAAATAGCTTAAGCCCAAGACTTCGAGGTTGCTGTGAGCTGTGACGCCACAGAACTCTACTGAGGGTGAAATAGTGAGACTGCCTCGAAAGTTACCCTTTTAGTGACTAATAATATTAAAATAAAAAATGATTAAGGCCTCTGCACCCATCACTTCTTAGATATAAGAAGGAATCAATAAGGCAGTGCCTGTGGCTCAGTGAGTAGGGCGCCAGCCCCAGATACCAAAGGGGGCAGGTTTGAACCTGGCCTCGGCCAAACTGCAACAACAAAACACCCAGGCATTTTGGCGGGCACCTGTAGTCCCTGATACTTGAGAGGCTGGGCCAAGAGAATCACCTAAGCCCAAGAGCTGGAGGTTGCTGTAAGCTGTGACACCACAGCACTCTATGGAGGGTAACAAAATGAGACTCTGTCACTATAAACAACAACAACAAAAAAAAAAAAGGATCAATAATTTGGGTTGGTGGTCAAAAGCCCTTTATTTTCATCTGCATTGTTTGAATTTTTATAAAAAGAAAGTACCTGTATTATTTGTGTAATTAAAAATTAGCAACCCAGGGCGGCGCCTGTGGCTCAACAGAGTGGAGCCCCGGCCCCATATGCTGGAGGTGGCGGGTTCAAACGCAGCCCAGGCCAAAAACTGCAAAAAAGATTAAAAAGTAAAATCAAACAAACAAACAAAAAAATTAGCAACCTGGGCAGCACCTGTACTCAGTGAGTAGGGTGCTGGCCCCACATACCGAGGGTGGCAGGTTCAAACCCAGCCCTGGCCAAACTGCAACAAAAAAACAGCTGGGTGTTGTAGAGGGTGCTTGTAGTCCCAGCTACTCGGGAGGCTGAGGCAAGAGAATCACCTAAGTCCAAGAGCTGGAGGTAGCTGTGAGCTGTGATACCACAGCACTCTACTGAGGGTGATAAAGTGAGATTCTGTCTATTAAAAAAAAAAATAGTAACCTGCACTAGTCAAATATATTAAAAAGAACTGTACAAAATAAATAAATAAAAAATAAAAAGAACTGTACATGAATGGTCTTGAATAACTTACAAAATTAAACTTATCTGCCCTGTATTTGTATCCTCAAAACCGTTAAGTATGCCTCCCTCTATAAGCAAAAATAATCTGATGATCATATCCGGCTTTCTTAGTGTAATTCACCTCTTTTGCAAAGAAGGCACAAGGGAGAAAATGTAACTCACTGGCAAATAATATAAGTACTTTTAGTTAAAAACTCCTTTAATCTTTTTAAGAAAGATATCTATTCTACTTAACTGTTTAAAACAAAATTTATTGGCAGGGTGAGGTTGTTCACTCCTAGAACTCCAGCACTTTGGGAGGCTGAGGCAGGTATCACCTTAGTTCAGAGGTTCGAGACCTACCTAACCTAGAGTGAGACCCTGTCTCTAAAAACAGCCAGGTGCTGTGGCGGGCACCTATGGCTCAAAGGAGTAGGGCACTAGCCCCATATGCCGGAGGTGAAGGGTTCAAGCCCAGCACCAGCCCAAAACTGCAAACAAACAACAACAAAAAAAAAACAGCCAGGCATTGTGGTAGGCGCCTATACTCCCAGCTACTTGGGAGGCTGAGGCAAGAGAATTGCTTAAGCCCAAGAGTTGGAGGTTGCTGTGAGCTGTGACACCATGATACTCTACACAGGGCAACACAGTTAAGAGTCTGTCTCAGAAGAAAAAAAAATTATCCATTCAAAATACTATATGTGAAATCAACAGATACCTATTTACAAAGCTATTCTTTGTAATCATGAAAAATCTTTATCTTCACACAAGAGAGGTTATATAAATACTTTTACTCTAATGGAATTACTTTTTTTTTTTTTTTTTTGGAGACAGAGCCTCAAGCTGTTGCCTTGGGTAGAGTGCTGGCATCACAGCTCACAGCAACCTCCAACTCTTGGGCTCAAGTGAGTCTCCTGCCTCTGCCTCCCAAGTAGCTGGGACTACAGGTGCCTGCCACAATGCCCAGCTATTTTTTTGTTGCAGCTATCATCGTTGTTTGGCAGGTCCAGGCTGGATTAGAAACCCGCCAGCTCAGGTGTACATGGCTGGTGCCTTAGCCGCTTGAGCCACAGGTGCCAAGCCAACTATTGGAATTACTTTTAAGAAAAATCTTTGCCAGCTCATGTTGAGATAATCTAATATCTTAGGCCTACTGATACTAACCAGCCATGGAACGCTAGCAAGACTTCTTTTTTTGAAGAGACAGAGTCACTCTATGTCACCCACAATGGAATGCAGTAGAATCATTGTAATTTACTGTTACTTTGACCTCCCGGGCTCAGGTGATCTTCATATCTCAGCCACCTAAGTAGCTGGAACTACAGGTGTACACCAATACAATCCATTATTTTTTGTTTGTTTGGAGAATCTCACTTTGTTGTCCTAGTTAGAGTGCCATGGCTTTCTAGCTCACAGCAACCTAAACTCAGGCTGAAGTGATGCTGTTGAAGGTTGGATTGCAGGGTGCTCACCACAAGGTCATGCTAGTTTTTCTACTTTTAGTAGAGATGAGGTCTTATTCTTTCTCATTCTGGTCTCTAATTCCTAAGCTCAAGATATCTTCCCACTTTGGCCTCCCAGAGAGCTAGGGATTATAGATGTGAGCCACTATACCTAGCCAGATAACCTTTTGTTTATAATGTATCTCTCATTCATAGGCTTTGAAGAGATTTCATTTGAAACTTGAATGAAATGAATACAACCTGAATAAAAACTTGAATAAAAATGTAAAATTTTCCTAACACTTAAAACCAGTCTTCTTCAAATGCTTTACGAACTATTCTCTACAAGGAGCCACAAAATTGTGATTTTTAAAAGGTGTTTCAGGGTGGCACCTATGGTTCAAAGGAGTAGGGTGCTGGCCCCATATGCTAGAGGTGGTGGGTTCAAACCCAGCCCCAGCTAAAAACCGCAAAAAGGGCTACAAAATGCTTCCAGAATCTACTAAGAATATTTTTCTACTGTGAGACTCTTTTCTCTCATGAAGCACGTTTTAGAGAAACCTTTTTGTACTAAATTTTTAAAAGTCACCTTGGAAAGACATAACCCATTTGGTTTCTTTGCCAAAAAGTACCAACAAGGGGAAATCAGATCTGACAAGAAACTGAAAATCAGCTTGGTGCCTGTGGCTCAAGCAGGTAAGGTGCCGGCCACATATACCTGAGCTGATGTGTTCAAATCCAGCCCAGGCCTGCCAAACAATAATGATGGTGGCAACCAAAAAATAGCCGGGCGCTGTGGCAGGCGCCTGTTGTCCCAGCTACTTGGGAGGTGGAGGCAGGATAATCACTTGAGACAGTGATTCTCTTGGAGGTTGCTGTGAGCTGTGATGCCACAGCACTTTACCCAGGGCGACAGCTTGAGGCTCTGTCTCAAAAAAAAAAAAAAACAACCCCAAAAACCTCAAAACTAAAAATCACTGAAAATAAATCATTAGAAAGAAACTTGAAAAACCAGGAGACTCATAAAACAAGGAAATTAATAAAATAATAAATGTGAAAACTTTTTTTTTTTTTTGAGACAGAGTCTCACATTGTCACCCTTGCTAGAGTGCTGTAGCGTCACAGCTCACAGCAACCTTCAACTCCTGGGCTTAAGCGATTCTCTTGCCTCAGCCTCCCAAGTAGCTGGGACTACAGGCACCTGCCACAACGCCTGGCCACCTTCTGTTGCAGTTGTCATTGTTGGTCAGCTGGCCCGGGCCAGGTTCGAACCCGTCACCCTTGGTGTATGTGGCTGGCGCCGTAACCACTGTGCCACAAGCACCAAGCCAAATGTGAAACTATTATATACATCTAAACCATTATATGTCATTATATATATATAAACCACTACACATTAGCCCTCTATAGTTTGGTTACCTATACACTCTGAAAAGCCAGAATATATACCAAAATAGAGATTATCTTTGATGTTTGCATTAAAAAACTTAAGAGATGTCAGTCTTTTGTATAATAGCATATTCTTTCCAAGACTTTTTTTAAAAGTAGTTTCTTGCTTTGTCAGCTGTGCTGAAGTGCAAGGGCACAATCATAGCTCATTGTAACTTCAAATTCCTGGTCTAAACAATCCTTCTGCCTTGGCTAATTAAAAAAAATTTTTTTGGCTGAGCTTGGTGGATCACATCTGTAATCCCAGCACTCTGGGAGGAGAAGGTGGAAGAGTTGTGTGAGCCTAGGAGTTAGAGACTCTGAATGTATGAAAGGTAGAAAAAAAAAATTTTTTTTTTCCCCCCAAGCATTTGTAATAGACGCCTATAGTCCCAGCTACTGGGGAGGCCCAGGCAAAGGGATTGCTTGTATCCACGAGTTTGAGGTTGCTATAAACTGTGACACCACAGCACTCTAGGTAACAGAATAAGACTTTTTTTTGTGGAGATGAGGTCTCACTAAGTTGCTCAGGGTGGTCTTGAATTTCTGGTCTCAGGCAATAGTTCTATCTTGGCCCCCAAAGTGCTAAATGCTAGGGTTACAGGTATGCTACTATAAAAGTAGTTTCTGAGATTCTCATCATCTATTTTAAACATTGAACTTTAAGTGAAAGTTCTGGTGTCAAACTGCCTGGGTCAAATTTTCACTATGCCAGTTACTGGCAAGATTGCTCTTAGATATAATATTGTAGTCTTTTATGCCTCAATTTCTTCATCTATAAAATAGACATACAGGGTGTCCATAAAGTTTGTGTGCAATTTAAAATAGTATGCAATTTTTAAATTTTTTTTTTGAGACGGCGTCTATGTTGCTCTTGGTAGAGTGACATAGTGTCACAGCTCACAGCAAGCTCAAACTCTTGGGCTTAAGTGATTCTCTTGCCTCAGCCTTTGGAATAGCTGAGACTACAGGAGCCCGCCACAACGCCTGGCTATTTTTTGTTGCAGTTTGGCAGGCGCCGGGTTTGAACACGCCCCCCTTGGTATATGGGGCCAGCACCTTATTCACTGAACCAGAGGCACCACCCGTCAGAGTGAAAATTTGACCCAGGTGGTTTGACTCCAAAATTTTCACTTAAAGCCCAATGTTCAAAATAGATTATGAGAATCACTTACAAAGGGTATCCATAAAGTTCATGTGCAATTTAAAATCGGAAACCATGGCATGGAGTCTCAAAATTAACCAATAAAACATGTAAAATCTAGGAATAGAGCTTGAGACATTAAAGGTTCAATAAACGTTAGCTATTGTCTCTTGTGCACTACAGGTCATGGAAATCATTTCAAAGGTCAATTCTTTAAAATCCCAAATAATATACATTCACAACTTGAATCACTTAACATTTCTATCCCCAGAAAACTCTCATTCTCAAAAATATCATCCATTTAACACACTAACTGGCAATTAGACATCTAATTTTATGCCAAAGACTCCTATCACAAAATATTTTTTCTGTTCTCTATTATTAAATATTCCCAGGCTAGGCATGGTGGCTCACTTATAATCCCCTAGCTTTTAGAAACCAAGGCAGAAGGACTGCTTGAGTCCAGGAGTGTGAGACCACCTTGGGCAACATAGCAAGATGCTGTCGCTACCAAAAACTTAAAAATTACCCATGCAGGACCAGGAGTAGCAACTAATGCCTGTAATCCTAGCAGGCTGAGGCAGGTAAATTACTTGAGCTCTTGAGTTTGAGAACAGCCTGAGCAAGAGTGAGACCCCATCTCTAAAAAAACATAGCCAGGTGTGTGGCAGGCACTTGTAGTCCCAATTACTTGGGAGGCTGAGGCAAGAGGATCCCTCGAGCCCAAGAGTTAGAGGTTGCTGTGAGCTATGATGCCATTGTACACTGCTGAGGGCAACAAACTAAAACTATCTCAAAAAAAAAAAATAGAAAAGAAATTACTCAGGCATAGCAATGTGTGCTTGTAGTTTCATCTACATGAAAGCCTGGAGTAGTAAGATCACTTAAGTCCTAGAGTTAGGGACCTGCAGGGAAGCTATGAAAATGTGTCTCTATACTCCAATCTGGGTAACAGAACAAGACCCCATTATCTCAATAAAAAAAAGAAAGCCACAGTCTAATGTTCCTTTACATCCAATACCAGCTCTGAAGTCAAAGTGTGTTTATGAATTCTAGGTTGAATTATTGAACTGTCTATATTCTTTGTACTAAAACAAACTACTCTTTTTACTGAGACTGCCATGAAGCACTATTATTTTTTCTTTTTTTTTTGAGATAGAGTTTCATTATGTCACCCTCGGTAGCGTGAGATTGCGTCACAGCTGACAGCAACCTCAAACTCTTGGGTTTAAGTGATTTTCTTGCCTCAGACTCCCAAGTAGCTGGGACTACAGGCATCTGCCACAAAGCCTGGCTATTTTTTGGTTGCAGTTGTCATTGCTGTTTGGCAGGCCCGGGTTGGGTTCAAACCCGCCAGCTCTTGTGTGTGTGGCTGGCACCATAGCTAAGCTACAGGTGCCGAGCCTCCATTAAGCATTATTAATAACACAGTAAACCCTTAACGACCATTGGGAATAGTCTAAAAATTAGTATTAGCTATGATTTTTATCTTACCGATTTTTGGGGAATGGTCGACCCATATTCATAGCAGCAACATTTGTTTTATAAGATCCTGGTGAATTAAAGCCATTCATAAAACTACCATTGGGAAAGGGAGCCTAGAAGAAAATTTTAACATTTATATAATATTAATGGTAAAGGCAAAAATCAGGCGTGAAGGCCATAAGGACCTCAATGAGGCAATGTTCCATCAATTTTTCGTAAGTCAAAAATAACTAAAAATATTTTAATGATCTATTTTTATAATATTCAAGTACCACTAAATTTAGGAACATAAATCACTAGTTCCTTACTTACTGAAGAATATTCCTGTGTCAATATTTCTCAGTACTAAAAGTTATTTGAAATCATTCAGGACTTATCCACTCTTATCTTTCAATTCACACAGTAAAACTTATGGAATAAATTATGGGAACTAATAGCTCAATTCTGAGTCATAAGCATAATTTGGTATGAAGGACTGGCTATCCATAATACTATAAATTATAATTACTTGTAAACTGTAAGTCAAAAAGAAACCAATGTCAACACAAAACTGCTCCAGCTGATTTCTTCCAATTTCAGCTTGTATTAAAATTTTGTTATTTTATATTTTATTGTTCAATAAGGATCTCACTTACCAGTGGTGTTTCAAAGTAAGGTGCAGGATTTGGAGACCAAGACTGAGGCACAATACTATAGACTGAGTACTGCTGATGAGGATTATATACAGGCTGCATAAAGATTGGTGAGGCATACTGTGCTTGAGTGTGAATAGGCTGACTATACAAACTAGAATCCATTAATCGATAACCATTCTTAGCAAAAAATGTATTGATGGCTTTTATCCTTGCCTAGAAGCAAAAAGAACACATTATAATAACAAAGGATTAAATATACATTTTACAAATATATTAATTTATATTTCATCATATTTTACATGACTATGCTGTTTCTCCCTGTTATAGAATCAGTAGAGCAAAAGAAAAGGAAATAACACCTTTAATTAAGTTATAATAAAAATGTCTGCATGGCAAAAACCACAATAAACAAAGTATATCAAGCCAAAATAGTAAAACTAACAGTAACTTATCAGACAAGGGTGCTAATATCCATATTATATACCTTATTGAAAACGACATGAAAAGGCCCAATAATCCTATGGAAAAATGGATTGGAGAAATCAATAGAGTTCACAAAACAAAGGCAGGCATCAAATGGCTTTTAAGTATAGGAAACAGATGCTAAACTTTACTCGCAAGAGGAGTGCAATTAAAAATCGGGGATATGGTAAAAATGCTCAAAATCACTAGTCATTAGAGAAATGCAAATAAAATCAGGAGATACCATCCAACATCTGTTAAAATGGCTATTAACAAAAAGACAAGCATAAGTATTAGAGAGGAAACGGAGAAAACAGAACACTTGTACACTATTGGTTGGAATGTAAATTGGTAGAGCCATGATGAAAAATACATAGTTTCTTCAAAAATTTAATAACACTATCATATGATCCAGCAATCCTACTACTGGGTATATATGCAAAGGAAATAAAATCAGTATATCAAAGAATACTGTATTCCTGTGTTCACTGCAACATTATTCACAATAGCCTAGATACGGAAACAACCTAAGTGTTCATCAACAAATAAATGGATCAGGAAAATGTGTGTACATACATGCATGTGCACACACACACACACACACACACACACACACACAAAGAGTATTATTCAGCCTTAAAGAAGGAAATCCTTTCATTTCTCACAACATGGATGAACCTGGAGGACATAATACTAAATGAAATAAGCCAGGCAAATAAAGGCACATACATACTGCATGATCATCACTTTATGTGAAATCTAAAAATGGTGAACTCACAGAAATAGAGAATAGAATGGTAGTTGATGGCAGCTGAGAATGGGAGAAGAGACGAAACGGGGAGATGTTGGTCAAATAATACAAAGTTTAAGTTAAGTTGTGCAGGAGAAAAAAGTTTGGGAGATTTATTGCACAATGTAACAATATTTAAAAATAATGCACTGTAGGGTGGCGCCTGTGGCTCAAAAGAGTGGGGCACCGGCTCCATATACCGGAGGTGGCGGGTTCAAACCCAGCCCTGGCCAAAAACTGCAAAAAAAAACAAAAACAAAAAAATAAAAATAAAAAAAAAATAATGCACTGTATACTTGAAAATTGCTGAGAGTGGATCTCAAAATGTTCTCACCACCAAAAAATAAGTATGCATGTGTTAATTAGCTTAGCTTGACTTATTCATTTCATAATACATACATATGTTAAAATCTCAAGTTGTACACTGCAAATATATGCAATTTTTATCTGTCAATCATACCTTAGTAAAGTTGGGGAAAAAAGACAGAGGCTCATGACTATTTACTAATTGAAAAAGGAGGAAAAAGTATCCAATGTACTCAGCCCTAGTATGAAAATAATTTATAGCTTTCATATGAAAGCTATAACCCAATTATAACCTAAGAATATGGGGAAAGGGGAAAGGGAGGGGAGGATGGGTGGAGGGAGGGTAATTGGTGGGACCACACCTACAGTGCATTTTACAAGGGTACATGCAAAACTTACTAAATGTACAATATAAATGCCTTAACACAATAACCAAGAAAATGGTAGGAAGACTATGTTAACCAGTGTGACGAAAATATGTCAAATTGCATATAAAACCAGTGTATGGTGCCCCAGGATTACATTAATGTACACAGCTATGATTTAATAAAAAAAAAAAAAAAAAAAAAAGAGAGGGAAATTCCCCCTCTGCCCAATAGCCCATCGATGTTGGAATACACTATGGTGCATTCATACAATTGAGTATTACAGGAATATATTAGGTTGTTTCAAAAGTTTTGCCCGTTTTAATGTCATGTGTTTTTGTAGCTCCATTATCTCAATAAATATTTATTCTACTGTGTCGTGGTATATACTGATTGATGGAGAATTTTGTACTCTATACATTGATGCTGTTCATTTTTTTTTTTTTTTTTTTTTTATTATAGATAAAAATATGCACCATAGATGTGGCCCAACCCATCATCCTCCCCCCACCCAAACCTCCCCCCTCCCTTCCCCTTCCTTGGTCCTTTCCTCATAGTCTTGAGGTATAGTTGGGTTATAGCCTTCATGTGAAAGCTATAGTTTAGCTTCATAGTAGGGCTGAGCACATTGGATACTTTTT
>CAUYPK010138543.1:0-14275 GCA_963574355.1 Loris lydekkerianus
CCATTTTTTTGTTCCGTCCTCATCCATCCAGCCTTTTTCATGTACGCGCACTGTAATTCCTGGTGGGAATTTGACCTTAGTAGGCAAAGTCTTCCTTTTAAAAATAATGACAGGTCTCAGCTTAGTTCCATTAGCTAAACATGTAAATGGTTAAGAATCCTGAATCCTTATACTCCAAAACCCCTGATTATAAGGATTCAGGATTTATAAACATTTATTTACAAGACTTTACTGCCTTAAATGGGGTTTTCACTTAATTAAATGTGACATTAAATATTGTGGGTTAAATAGTTCAGTGGAATACAGTTCAGTTCAGCTGCCTACCTCTTCAGCTCAGCCACGACTTGTGGACTGAGCTGAAGCACCATCCCCTCAAGCAGAAGGCAGAAGACAACTGGAGACTACGTGCATTTGATTAGGTGCACACGCACCGAATCAAATAACCTGTATGACCCGAGTATAAGCCGAGTTCAGGTTTTTCGGCACAAATTTTGTGCCGAAAAAACTCGGCTTATACTCGAGTATATATGGTATATGTTGTCTCCAAGAAACTCATTTAACTTGCAAGGTCTCACTGAGACTTAAGGTAAAGGGATGGAAAAGATATTCCATGTAAAAGAAGACCAAGAGAAAACAGGTGCAGCAATTCTCATGATGCATTAAATAGGCTTTAGATCAGGCGTCATCAAACCTTTTAAGCAGGGGGCCAATTCACTGTCCCTCAGACCATTGGAGGGCTGGACTATAGTTTAAAAAAAAAACTATGAACAAATTCCTATGCACATATCTTATTTTGAAGTAAAAAACAAAATGGGAACAAATATAATTCACACCTCTTCATGTGGCCCGTGGGCCACAGTTTGAGAATGCCTGCTTTAGATCAACAATGATTAAAAAAAAAAAAAAAAAAGACTAACATAGTTATGACATTGTGGTAAACTGAACAACTCAACAAGAATACATGAAAATTCTAAATATGTATGCATCTAACACAGGAGTGCCTAGATTCATAAAACAAATTCTACTAGATTTAAGGAAAGAAGGAAGCAGTAGTATCATAATTGCCAGGGACTTCAACATCCCACTGACAGAACTGAACATATCACTGGAGCAGAAAATGAAAAAAGGACTTAAATAGGACCCTTGAACAAATGGAACTATAAAACATTTTACAGAGCATTTAACCCCAGAACTACTGAATATACATCCTTCTCATCAGCACAAGGGACATTTCTAAAATCAGTCATTTGTTAGGCCACAAAAGAAGCCTCAGCAAATTAAAAAAAAAAAAAAAAAAATCAGAATCATACCATGTAAATTCTCAGACCACAATGGAATAAAACGAGAAATCGATTGCAGAGAAACTCAAATTTACACAGAGTCATGGAAGTTAAACAACTTCCTATTCAATGATTTGTGGATCAATGATAAAATTAAGATGAAAATCTAAAGAATTTTCAAACTAAATAATAAAGGTGACACGGCTTTTTCAAAATCTATGGGATCGTTTAAAAGTAGCCCTAAGGGGAAAGTTCATAGCTTTAAATGCCTATATAAAAAAGATAAGAATATCACAAATTAATAACCTAATGTCACATATCAAGAAACTAGGAAAAGAAGAACAAGTCAAACCTAAAGCCAGCAGAAGAAAAGATATAAGAAGGCTCAGAGCAGATGTAAATGAAATGGAAACAAAAAAGTTGGTTCATTAAAAGAAATATGAAAAGCATAGACTACTAGGCCAGATTAACTAGAAATAGAAAGAACTCAAATAAGCTTAGTTGGAAATAAAAAAGAAGATATTACATCTGGTACCACAGAAATACAAAGTATCCATGAATACTAGGAAATCTTTTCCACACACAAACTAGAAAACCTAGGATAAATGGATAAATTCTTGAAAACACAATCCTTCAAGCCTGAATCAGGAAGAAACAGAACTCCTGAACAGACCCATAACAAGCAGGGAAATTGAAACACTTAAAAAAACTCTCAACAAAGGAAAGTCCTAGATCAGATGGATTCACAGCCTAATTCTCCCAGACCTACAAAGAAGAATTGGTACTCTTAGGGAAATTATTCCACAAGATTGAGAAGAAGTTAATCCTCCCTAATTCATTTATTGATGTCAAAATCACATTGATAGCAATGCCAGGAAAGTATACAACAAAAAAAGAGAAAACTTCAGAAGAACATCCCCTATGAACACAGTTGCAAAAATCTTCAGCAAAATACTAACAAACTGAATTCAATAGTACATCAAAAAGATAATTCACCGTGATCAAGTGGATTTTATCTCAGGGATGCAAGGATGTGTTAATATACGCAAATCAAGAAATGTGATTCACTGAACAAACAGAAGAAAAAACAAATACCATACAATCATCTCATAAGATGAAAAAAAAAAGCATTAAAAAATTTTCATCACCCTTTCATGATAAAAACCCTCAATACACCAGGCATAGAAGGAACAAACCTCAAAATTATAAAAGCTGTACATAACTAACCCACTGCCAACATCATAATGAATGGGGGAAAGCTGGAAGCAGTCTGCCTAAGAACTAGAAAAAGACAAAGGTGCCCACTGCCACTTCTATTATTCAAGATAGTACTGGAAAGAAAGACAAAAGAAATAAAAAGCATCCAAGTAAGGAAAGGGGAGGTCAAACTATTCCTGTTTGCTGATGATATGATCTCATATTGAGAACAACTTAAAGACTCCACCAAAAGACTCGTAGAATTGCTAAATAAATTTGATAAAGTCTTAGGTTACAAAATCAAAGTACACAAATCAGTAGTATTTCTACATGCTAATAATACTCAATCTGAAAGTCAATACTATTCACAAAAGTTACAAAGAAAATAAAATCGAAATATATTTAACAAAGAAGTGAAAGATCTCTACAGGATAGCTACAAAACGTTTATGAAAGAAATCAATGATGACACAAGTAAACGGAAAAACATTTTATGCTCATGGAGTGGTAAAAGTAACATTGTTAAAAGTCCTCAACACAATACCAGGAAATTGATTCAACAACACATTTAAAAGATTATTGGTCGTGATCCAGTGAGATTCATATCAAGGATGAAAGGATAGTTTGATTTTGGCAAATCAGTCAATGTAACATACCATATTAACAGAAAAAAAGGACAAAACTATGTGATCATTTCAATTGATCCTAAAAAAGGATTTGATAATGTTCAACATCCCTTTATGGTAAAAACTCTCAAAAATTATGTGGAGAAGAAACATCCCTCAACATGATAAAAGCTATTTATGACAGACTCACAATGTCATGCTAAACACGAGCAAACTAAAAGCCTTTCCTACATCTGGAACGAGAGTGCCCACTCCCACCACTGTTACTCAACAGCTGTAGCCAGGCCAATCAGGCAAGAGAAAGAAACAAAAGACATACCTATTGGAAAGGAAAAGTCAATTATGCTTGTTTGCAGATGGTACAATATTTTAATTAGAGAAACCTAAACCCATCCACCAAAGATGATTAGAACTCAAAAGGAAATTTGCAGGATACAAAACTCAGTAGCTTGGCCTCCCACCACTCCCACCTCCTGACGCCACCTGCAGCTGGAGCTCTGAGCTTCGAGCTCGGACTGGGCACCTGTCCCTCCGCGTCACCCTCTTGCCAAGGCCGCGAGTCCTGAGCAGGAGACGGTGCGAGTCTCGAGCAGGAGTCAGTGCTCACCATGTCGGTTGCGCTCAACAACAGGTTCCAAGGAGGAAAGGCGTTTGGCTTGCTCAAAGCCCAGCAGGAGAGGAGACTGGCCCAGATCAACCAAGAGTTTCTCTGTAACCAGAAGTGCGGTGATGAAGAGAACCTGCGGGAACAGCTCGCGGCCTTCAAAGAGATGTACATGGAGTTTGACCTGAAAAATGAAGATGAGATTGACCTCATGTCTTTAAAGAGAATGATGGAGAAGCTTGGCGTCCCCAAGACCCACCTGGAGATGAAGAAGATGATCTCAGAGGTGACAGGTGTGGTCAACGACACCATTTCCTACCGAGACTTTGTGAAGATGATGCTCGCGAAACGGCCAGCCGTGCTCAAGCTAGTCCTGATGTTTGAAGGAAAAACCAAGGAGAGCAGCCCCAAGTCAACCGGCCCCCCTCCAGAGAGAGACATTGCTAGCCTACCCTGAAGACCCCGCCTGGGCCCCCATCCCGCCTTCCTGCCCTTCTGCTCCCTGACTTTCTTGACTCATTTTAATTTGTCATACTTGTTTGTTTGGTGTTCCTGTGTTTGTGTTTTCATTAATGTCTTTGAAAAGCACAGATTATCTGCCTTAGAGGGGCTCTCGGTTGGGGGATCCTAAGCCTTGGATCCCCTCCCTTTCTTCTTTCCCACTTCTTCCCTCTCTGTGCAGAAGGGCTGACATCAAACAAAAACTGGAGGGAGCCAGGCCTGCCAGGGCCAGGGTAGGAAGGCTGGAAGCCTGTGTTCTCCACACTTGCCCATCCTTCCAGAGGTCTCTGGGCTAAGTTCAGGCCCTGGTGAGGACCCCAGGTCCACTTTCAGAAGACCCTGGGGTAGGGACAAGGCTACGGGGCCTCAGTAGGCCTGACGTCTCCATGGTTCCAGCACTCTGAGGTCACCAAGGACCTGGCCACTAGGTGCTCACTGCCTCAGCTGATCCCCCAGGCACCCTTCTCAGCCTCCATGATGTGACTGAAAGGGGGAAGGAACCTCTCCCTGACCACACCTTTATGAGCAGCTTGCGGGGAGGGGGTGTGCAGCCCTACAGGCCCTTGCTGGAGCAGCAAAGGGGTTTGGAGATAGACATGAGGCCAAGGGTCTTTGGGGAAGATTCAGCTTGGTGCAGTCCTAGCTTGTGAATGGATGCTGAGGGTAGCAGGATGGAAGAACAAGGAGCAAAACATGCCTGCAAAAAGTCAGCACCACTGTTCAGCCAAGAGCTGAAAAATAAGT
Source organism: Loris lydekkerianus (assembly GCA_963574355.1). NCBI lineage: Eukaryota > Metazoa > Chordata > Mammalia > Primates > Lorisidae > Loris > Loris lydekkerianus. Next base: position 4,952 of record CAUYPK010138543.1, read on the forward strand.
TGCCTTTCTCGTCCCAGTTGGTGTAGAATCTGACTACACTCCTCTCATTTGCTTTTCTAACCTACACACTACATTCATTGAGTCATTTATTCAAAAGGTATTTATTGACTACCTATTACAAGTCTTAAGTCCTTCTGTATCATCCTGACGTGTGCTATGTCTACTTTCACTCATTCCAAATCACTCAAAACTTTGATCTTGGAAATTAGATTGGGAACAGCTGTGTCCTTTCTTATGAACTCAAGAATTTTAGAGCCCTAATCACCTCTGAAGGTTAACTAGGTTAGTCCTCTCACTTCATTGGGAAGGAAACTGTGATAGTCCACTGGGATTAAGTGCTTTGCCAGGGAAGGGCCTGGACTAGAGCCCAGGTATTTAGGTACGCTGCTCACACCTCATCTCCGCCCTGGGCTGCCTCATCAGTCATGAACACAGGGGCAAGGGGGGAGGAATAGTCACCTAGGTCAGCACCTAGGGAAGGCTTCCCTCTCTCTCTGAAGGCTCTGGACTATGACCTGCCCTCCCTCTGGGCATCAGAGTTTTGGTAAGGGCAGCCTCCTTCTGCACTTCTACCTCTCCTACAGTTTCTTGGCTGAGCTTCAGAGATTTGCCTATCAGAAACCACACAGGAAGATGCCAGACTCGGCCCCTTGTTGGCTGAGCAGGAAGTTCAGCCAGTACCCTACCTGTGTTCTAGAGGCTTTTACTCTGCCTGCTCAAGACTTAGACCCACTTATTCACTGAACATATTTATTAAACACCTGCCATAGGCCAAAAGTTAAGGATCCAGCAGTGAAATGGACAGACTCATGGGATTTAGAGTCTATTGGCAAAGTCAGACCCAGACAATGACAGTGAGATGAATGTTAGGAAGGAGCAGGACATAGGGGTGACTGCAACTGCCTTGCAGTCCTGGGGAGCATAGCTGGGCCCAAGATAGGGTAAGAATTGTTACAGCCCCTATGACCCTGGTCTCGATCGCCTCAGGAAAGAACCAGGTGTGACACAGATTAGAAGTACAAGCTTGCAGGAGGTGGACTAACCTTGATTGCAGGGTAGCCCCAAGGAACCTCCGCAGTAGCCTTTTATTGACAGTACAAGACAGGTGAGGGGAGTATTAGACAATGACTATGTGCCTAAGGATCGCCATGGGCTCAGGCTCTTTCTCCGCAAGGAGCACCTGCAGACAAATTACCCGAGGGTCTGCCCCCCAGCTGCAAATCATCCTGCTCAGAGGTTATCTGGCTCTTGGCGTGTCCTCTACAAAGAATCTTTAATGAATCTTTGAAAAACATTAAGTAGAAAGGTCTGGGAGCTATTGGCAGTTGGAGCCAGTGTGGGTTCCCAGTGGATACTGAATGTTTCATGATAAAGGAGCAAGGTGCTGTCTCTATACCAGCTTGAGGGAGGAAAGCAGGTAGGGCATGAAGAAGTGGCTAAGTGGGGTTACCCCACTGGTTTTACCAGTTCAGGAGCAATAATATTTGGCTATGACTAACTGGTCTGCAGCTTAAAGATCTTCTTCAATATGCACACTTAAACTTCACTAGTTGAAGTTTAAACCCCAGAAAACCATTCCTCCCTATAAGTGTAAAATCCTACTCCCAACCTGTCCTGCCTTTTTCTTTTTCTTTTTCTTTTTTTTTTTTTTTTTTTTTTGAGACAGTCTTACTATGTCACGCTCCGTACAGTGCCATGGCATCATAGCTCACAGCAACCTCAAACTCTTGGGCTTAAGCGATTCTCTTGCGTCAGCCTCCTGAGTAGCTGAAACTACAGGTAGCCACCACAATGCCTGGCTATTTTTTGGTTGCAGTTGTCACTATTGTTTTTGCAGGCCTGGGCCGGGTTCAAACCTGCCAGCCTCAGTGTATGTGGCTGGCACCCTACTCACTGAGCTACAAGCACTGAGCCTGTCCTGCCTTTTTTTAATGTCCTAAGATCAATTGATTAGCAACTGCCTGTCCCAACCCCTTCCCACTGCCTCCCCTGTCTAGGATAGACTGAGACCTTTGAAGAAAATAAAGCCTTCCTTGAGGATTCTTATTCACTGTCCCTGTTCCTTACTTAGGAGGGCAGAACCAAACAGGCTTATTTCAGTGGGTTTCCCAGTTTACAAGGCTGCGAGAAGCCTCCTTAAGGAGGAGGGCAAGTGGGTGTGTCCTCAGCTTCTGGGAGGGCAGGAAAGATACTTCTTTCACTGACTGGGGATGAGGGTGATATCCTGGGAAATCCCATCAGTACCTTCACTATTTCTTGGAACTCAGCTTCTGGGAGGAAAGGTTCTCAAGAATGGTCCCCGAAGGTGGCGCCTGTGGCTCAGTGGGTAGGGCACCAGCCCCATATACTGAGGGTGGCAGGTTCAAACCCAGCCCCAGCCAAACTGCACCAAAAAAATAGCTGGGTGTTGTGGCAGGCACCTGTAGTCCCAGCTACTTGGGAGGCTGAGGCAAGAGAATCGCCTAAGCCCAGGAGTTGGAGGTTGCTGTGAGCTGTGTGATGCCGCGGCACTGTACTGAGGGCAATAAAGTGAGACTGTCTCTACCCAAAAAAAAAAAAAAAAAAAAAAAAAAAGAATGGTCCCTGGAAAGGGGGAATCTGCATGTATTTCAGGTTATGGCTATTGTTTCTAGAACTCTTTACTTCTTTGGCTAAGGAATTAGCTTCTTGGAACTTCAACAGTCTTCTTCCTAAAAGACCATATCTAACTAATGTAACCAGTAAGGTGGGGACTGCCAAGTATGGCTTTGTCTTTATGACTCAAAAGAAGAGTTTGTTGCACAAATTCAGGTGGATGGAGTATGTTTGTGCATGTTTACATGAGTAGGTAGAAAGTAAGATATCATCTGTACAGATTAGAAATAAACCAAATAAACTTAAAAGACAATTAGTAGCATTTCTACATGCCAATGGTAAACAATCTGAAAAAGATACCAAAAGAGTAATCCCATTTACAATAGCTGCAAATAAGATAAAATGCTTAGGAATAAACATAATTAACAAACTGAAAGACCACTACAATGAAAACTATAAAACATTGATGAATGACATTAAAAAGGATGCAAAAAATGGAAAGATACTCCATGCTCATTGATTAGAAGAATCACTATTGTTAAAATATTCATTGTACCCAAAGAAATCTAGAGTCAATGCAATCTCCATCAAAATACTAATGATATTTTCCACAGAAATAAAAAAAAAAAATCCTAAAATTTATATGGACCCACAAAAATTTAAGAATGGCCAATGCTATCCTGAGCATAAAGAACGAAACTGGAGAATTCACATTATCTGACTTCAAATTATACTACAGAGCTGCAGTAGCCAAAACAGCATGGTGCTGGCATAAAAAAGACATATAGATCAATGTAACAGAATAGAGAAACTAGAAATGAATCCACACCTCTATAGTGAACTTATCTTCAACAAACATGCTAAAAACATACATTTATGAAAAGACAGTCTCTTCAATAAAAGGGATGCACAAACAAGCTGGGACACTTAATAGGTAGGTGACCTTAAGGGAAATCACTTAACCTTTCTGTCCCTCAGTTTCATCAAGTGCTTCTGCATTTCACCTCTCACCAAATGTGTATGTCAAACACAGATTCCTTGCTATTTTGGCAAGGTGAATATCAGATATGTATTTTCAATAAAATTAGTGACTTGTTCATTATCTTATTCACCAATCTTAACTTATATAATAGTAATAATTAGTGGTATTCAAGTTATGTGATCAGCTGAAATTTCAGAATTGTTTCTTCTACTTAGCACCTCAAGCTTGACCCTCAAATGTCCAGCCTCCATTCATTAGATTTCTGAGGTCAACTATAAGAGTAAAAGAATCTTGCTTCTGGAATAGAGTCCACTTCAAGTCTTTAGAGCACTTAAGAGGACAGAGAGCTGGGCTTTTATCTTTATACAACCTGAAACACTTGTATAAACTGTTCTGTGCTTGCTCACAAATGAATGTTTAATAAATGCCTGTATAAGTAACAGAAATTGGTTTGAAATTTGCTTTAATTGTAAAGTTTCATCAAGGTGTAGAGAACCGGACAACCCCCATCCATCCCAAGCTTTTTTACAGTTGATGTCATTAACCAAAAAGATAAGAATATTAGGGACTGTGTAGATGCATGTGGGAGTTCTTAAGCGAAGAGTCATATCTTGATGTGGTTGCATTGCTAGTAATAATTTAATATGCTTAAAACCAATATTCAAGTATTAGTTATAAGTAGGTTAAGAATTGAACTAAGAAAATGATTGTAGAGGATGGGCAAAGAAAAACAAAAATAGGACAGAAGTGGATTGAGAAAACCTAAACCAGTGCAAAACATGCTGCCAGAGACCCAGCTCCTTTAAAATTCAAGAAGCTTTTGCTGAAATTTCACCCCTCCCCCAGCATGACTCAGCCTCAGAGGTCTCTAAGCAGGGAAGGCTTGCCAGGGTGGGTGGGGCTACTCACTCTGGGAGAAGGAGTGCTTTTGTGGAGTTAGGGTATGGAGAACATTTAAACTATTAAAGACAGCAAGATTTGCTCCAGACAAGATAAGGACATAAAATATCTCTTTTCTTTCATCATCTTGGTATGACCAGAAGCATCTGTTTGAGCAAAAATCTTCTTAAGTATTAATTGTCACTCCCGTGATTTGTGTGTGTGGCCTAATTGGGGTCTTCTCTGACGTCCTGCTCTTGGACTGTTTTCATGGATCCATATTCTGTTTGTGCGGAAGATCACAAATACCTTAGAAAAATAAAAGTAAAAAGTAAATCTATCCAATTAACATAGGTAAAGAAATAGTTTAGTTAGAAAAATGCAAGTGCAGCAAGAACCATAGCGTAATTATTTGCCTTTCCCTCATGAGATTTATAATTAAAACAATGGTGTATGAAATAAAGATGGAACTAGCCTGGAGCAAGATGCTGCTGCTGTGTTGATCTTCATGAATAAGGCGTGCAGTCTCCTGACCCAGCTATGTCTTAAACTTTGTCTAGACTCTTGTCTTTTCATTTATCCTTCATCATCTCTTTTACACTAAGCCACTGGGACAGAATCCATAGCATAGTTGGGGCTTGTCCTCAACAGGATTGTGTGTGGCCAAAGCTCTGTGCACAAAACTAGTTACTTGGAATAAAATGCTTGTTTGAAATAAAGTAAAAATAATTAATTTCTAGTTTTGTAAATCCTAATATGAAAGACTATGTTTAATACTCTCAAGTAATACTAATTTTGGATAAGAAGCCAATATTTTCTGCTATTATATTAAAGAACATTACCTGACATTAATTCAAATATATTTTTGCAGTCAAATTTTAGTATAACTTAGTGTAACAAGTAGCATAAATTATTTTAGCTTTTAAGAGCTATAAAGGATTAAGTTTTTGGTTTTTCGTGTTGTTTTTTTTTAATTGAAACAGTGTCTCACTCTGTCACCCTGGGTAGGATTCCTCAGCATCATCATAGCTCATAGCAACCTCAAATTCCTGGGTTCAAGCAATCCTCCCACCTCAGCCTCCTAAGTAGCTGAAACTAAAGGCACCTGCCATGACACCAGGCTAATTTTTCTATTTTTAGTAAAGATGGGGGTCTCACTCTTACTCATGCTGATCTCCAACTCCTGAGCTCAAGCAATCCACCTATCTTGGCCTCCCAGAGGATTAAGAACAAAGATGTTTGAATTTACCCCTTGACTGAATTCTTATTTAAATTCTAGGTCTGGAACCATGAGAATGGGCATAAACTTAATGAAATAACAAGTTCTTAACCACTGTCCCCGAGGATCAGAAAAATTGTCCTCTATAGTAGAAAGAAAGTTCAGGGTAGGTACAGTGGCTCACACCTGTATTCCTAGCATCCTGGGAGGCTAAGGCAGGAGGACCACTTAAGCTAAGGAGTTCAAGACAAGCCTGACCAAGAGTGCAACCCCATCTCTACTAAAAATAGAAAAATTTTCCAGGCATAGTGGCAGAGTACCTGTATTCCAGCTACTTAAATAGTCCTAGGCTACTTGGGAGGCTGAGTCAGGAAGATCACTTGAACCCAGGGGTTTGAGATTGGTGTGAACTTGATTGATGCCACAGCCTCCTAGCCTGTGCAACAGAGCAAGATTGTGTGTCAAAAACAAGAGAGAGAGAAAGTTTAAAGATACTAAGAAACACAAACATTATTTGTCTTCACTGAAATTCAACTGTTAACTTTAAGGATGTTTTTAGTGCAGATTGAATTTTAAAAATAGTGAATAAAGAGAAAGGTGATTTCTAAAGCAAGTTTATACTTCATTGGAGAAGATCAAGGACGAGTCTCTCTCTCTTTCTCTGTCTTTCATGTTCTTGCTTAATCAGTAAACTTGCAAATGTTATGTACACCTTGCTTTATGGATCATGAAGCTATGGTGTTAAATATACCAGAAGGTAAATACTTTAAAATTGAGAGAATGAGACTTTTTTTCAACTACTTGATCTTCAATCTAGGGAAGTAATGTACCAGGATTTTCTTTAACTATGAAGGTGACACACTATACAATGGATAATCCTATTTCATCAAAAAGTAGGTGGGTGAAAATTTACAATGTAAACTTTATCTAGTGCTTATCAGTCTGCGAGTGTAAAAAAAAAAAAATAAAACTATTTTCCTCTGAGTAATCAAAGGAAATTCCGAGGATTTCTTGCTAGTCCTAGTAAGGGACAGGGGGAAGAATTGCCCTCAATGTGCTGACTCCACCCAGCCTGAGGGCATAGACCAGGACAAAGATTGCATAGAGACCTCAGGCAAGCAGCCAGAGTCCAAGAAGCCGGCACAACCTGACATAGCCAGCAAGCACACGGTGCCTTTTTTAGGCTTCCACAAGCTTTGGGGTTGTTTCTCTTCCATAATGTTTGCCCTGGGATGCCAGGACTCACCACATGCATCACAGCAGCAGCTCCAAGAGATGGTTTTATCTCTTCTTCTCTCTCTATGCCAGTGTACGGCATCAAAATCTCTCAAGTATTTTTCTCTTCTTTCTTCAACTGTAAGAACGATGCCAAGAAGGCCTGGACTTGGGTTTCCAGGCAGAGGGAGGCTGTTTTCTCCTCAATTTTTCACAAAGCCCTGAAGTGTTCCTCACCCACTGATCATTCCCAAGCGTTAGCCGCAACCCCAGACCATATATTTTCAAAATTCTATTATGAAAGAGAGGCAATTAAGGAGCAGGGAGGTTTATTTATCCCAAATGTGAGGTCAAAAAGAAAATCTGTTAAAGGTAATAGTGATTACTATAAGCTGAGTGTTTTACAAACATTTGATTCATCCCCACAACCCTGTGTGGAATCCCCATTTCACAGTTAAACAATGTGGGATTTGGAATAAAGAACTCACATAGGCTTCTGTTGATGTCTTTTGGTAGGGTAGGTAGAGCCTATCTACTCTTCCATAAGTGTCTTTATTTAACTCTCTTTCTCTCTCATGAATCCCCTTCCTTATTTTATGCCTCTCTCTGTTTTTTCCTCCCTTTCCTCTTACTCTCCTTTGCAAGATCAAAATTCAAAGTAATTGAAACAGTGGGTAATTTCCTCATGAATAGACTTGGGGTTTATGTCATTGTACTGTAAGCATCTAATTTATACTTATTTTTCACCCTGCATGGTGGCTCAGGACTGTAATCCTAGCACTCTGGGAGGCTGAGGTAGGTAGATTGCTTGAGCTCACAAGAGTTCAAAACAAGCCTGAGCAAGAGTGAGGCCCCATCTCTACTAAAAACAGAAAACTAGTCTGGTGTTATGGCAGGTGCCTATAGTTTCAGCTACTCAGGAGGATGAGGCAAAAGAACCTCTTGAACCCAGGAATCAGAGGTTACTGTGAGCTTTAGTGATACCATGATACTCTACCCAGGACAACACAGTGAGATTTTGTGTCAAAAAAAGTTTATTTTAAAAAGTCATTATTATTATTATATTTGTCTTTGCCTGTCTACACAGACAAGTTCCCTAGGAACCCCTTTCTCTCTATAACACCTGGAAGATACCTGGTATGTGGACATATAGATGGCTCTCAATAAATATTTGTTGAATAAAGAATGGAAAAGCAGATGAATGGAATAGAAAGTCTAGAAGTAAACACAAATACATAAAGGAATGCAAATGATAAAATGATTGCATTTGAAATCACTGGCAATGATGGATTATTGCAATGGCCTGAATGTTTTTGTCTCCCCAAATTCATGTGCTGAAAGTAAAAGGATAGCATTGCCAGTAAATCATCAGTAAACCACAAAAACATCACTGCAAATGATGGTGTGCTGACTCCATCATCTGCTTCTTGCTTGACCAATTGTGGGTTAATTTGTTTTGCTAAAAGCTTGTTTTGCAGAAGTGGAAAAGTATTGAACAAACAGAAAAGGCATCCACTAAACCACAGTCCAACAGCCAGATAAAACCAGCAAAACCCTGTCTCAAAAAAAGAAAAAAGCTTATATCCTTACCCTTGTTTACACTATCCAAGGTTATAAAGACTATCCAGATCGTGCCTTATACAGATCATTCAACACTACCTATGAAATAGGTTTAGACTATCCAAGGTTATAAGGACTATCCAATTGTGCATTACAGAGATCATTGAACACTATCTATGAAAAAGATAATGAATAATTTAATTTTTTTAAATTAATTGTCCAGTAAAGAGTTTAGCCTAAATCATTGGACACTAGAAGGAACAGCTATCACAACTTCTTTCTAATGAATGGTAACTAAATCAAATTCTCTGGGTTTTATTTGTTTCACTGGCAATTAAGGCAAAGTATGGCCTCTCTTTTGAATCAGGAGAGCACAGAGTAGTGAGGTTACTAAGTACTGGACTCCTACTGTCAGACTGGATGCTTTATATACTTTTTCTGGTTTTAGCTTCACAGTAACCTTGTGAGGTATACACTATTAATGTCTCCATTTTACAAATAAGGACACAGAGACATGGAGAAATTAAAGAACTCCAAAAAAAAGTTTCCAACCTCAATCTAGGTCTGTGAATGCTATTATCATAAATGTCATACAAATGAAATGGAGAAGCAAGACCCCCATCTCTACTAAAAATAGAAAAAACTGAAGCAAGAACATGACTTGAGCCCAGGAGGTGGAGGTTGCTGGAAGCTATGACATCACGGCACTCTACCCAGGGTGATAGGTTGAGACTCTGTCTCAAAAATAAATAAATAAATAAATAAATAAATAAATAAATAAATAAAGTAAAATGGAGAATAGAAAAAAGTCAAGAAGGCTAACCCAAGTGTTAGCTTCCTACTCTAGATTGTTACCTCACTCCCCCATTTCTCATATTTTGTTATATAATTTAAA
>CAUYPK010138551.1:0-13183 GCA_963574355.1 Loris lydekkerianus
TACATACAATAACTAAGAAAATGCCATGAAGGCTACATTGAACAGTTTGATGAGAATATTTCAGATTGTATATGAAACCAGCACATTGTACCCCTTGATTGCACAAATGTACACAGCTATGATTTAACAATAAAAAATAAATAAATTTAAAAATATATATATAAAGCTAAAAAAATAATAATAATGGTACAGGGACATTTGGTTTTCCATGTGAAAAAGTAAGTAAAAATATAACTCGGGATGCTGAAGCAGGAGGATTGTGCAGTTCTTCACGGTTTTTTTTTTATTATTATTAATTATTAGACTTTGGTTTTTAGAGAAAATTTTACCAAAAAAAAATACAGAAAGTACACAGAGTTCCTACATACCCCTGCTTACCCATCTCACCTTCCCCCAGTGTCTACCTCTGCACATAATATCCCCTACTATTAACAGCAAGCATTAATCTGATATATTTGTTACAATTCACAAATATTGATACATAATTATAACTAAAATCCATAGTTTACATTAGCATTTACTCTTCCTGTTGTACAAGTCTATGAATTTTTACAAATGTATAAGGGGATATACATGTATCCAACAGTATCATACAGATTAATTTCATCAATATAAAAATCCCCTGTGCTCCAGTTATGTAGGCCTCTTCCACTCCCCTCAAACTGCTGGACACCACTGGTCTTTCTACTCTATTGTATTGCTTCTTCCAGAAGGTCATACAATTAGAACCATACAATATGTAGCCTTTTCAGGTGGGCTTCTTTTACTTAGCAATATATGTGTGTTTAAGGTTCTTCCGCATCTTTTCTTAGGTTAATAAGTTCATTTATTTTTAGCACTGAGTAATACTATTCCCTTGTCTGGATGTACCGGGTTGTTTATCCATTCACCTGCTGAAGAACATTTTGGTTGCTTCTAAGTTTGGGCAATTATGAATAAAACTGCTATAAACACCCATGTACAGGGTTTTTTGTGGATATAAGTTTTCAGTTCTTTTGAGTAAATATTCAAGGAGTATAAATACTGAATTGTATAATAAGTTTACAATAACTTAGTTTTGGCTCACCCATAGCTCAGTCAGCAGGGCACCAGCTAGCCCGGAGCCAGCTAAAACAACAATGACAACTGCAACACAAAAATAGCTGGACATTGTGGCTGGCACCAATGTCCCAGCTACTGGGGAGGCTGAGGCAAGAGAATGGCTTAAGCCCAAGAGTTTGAGATTGCTGTGAGCTATAAGGCCACAGCATTCTACCTAGGGCGACAGCTTGAGAGTGTGTCTCAAAAAAAAAAAAAAAGTATACTTAGTTTTGTGAGAAACTGCCAAATTATCTTTCAAAATAGCCATGCCATTTTGCATTCCCACCAACAACAAATGAGAGTTTCTGTTCCTCCACCTACTTGGGAGCATTTGGTGTTGTCAGTACCTTGGATTTTGGCCAGTCTAACAGATGTGTAGTGGTATTCATTGTCATTTTAATTTTTATTTCCCTAATAACATGTGATGTAGAACATCTTTTCATATGCTTATTTGCCATCTGTATATCTTCCTTAGTGAGGTATGTGTTCTGATATTTTGCCCATTTTTCAATTGAGTTATTTGTTCTCTAGAGTTTTATGAGTTCTCTGTATATTTTGAATATCAGTCTTTTATCAGATGTGTGTTTGGCAAAGATTTTCTCTCAGTCTATTGCTTGTCTTTTCATTCTTTTGACAGTGTCTTCCTCATAGCAGAAGTTTTTAATTTTCATTAAGTCCAACTTAACATTTTTTTCTTTCGTAGACTATGTTTTTGGTCCTGTACCTAAAAAAGCCATCACCAAACCCAAGGTTACCTTGATTTTCCTTTATGTTTTCTTTTTCTTTCTTTTTTTTTTTTTAAATGGTAGATACAGAGTCTCACTTTCTCGCCCTCGGTAGAGTGCGGTGGCGTCACACAGCTCATAGCAACCTCCAACTCCTGGGCTTAGGCGATTCTCCTGCCTCAGCCTCCCGAGTAGCTGGGACTACAGGCGCCTGCCACAACACCTGGCTATTTTTTTGTTGTAGTTTGGCCGGGGGCAGGGTTTGAACCCACCACCCTCAGCATATGGGGCCGGCACTGAGCCACAGGCGCCACCTCTCTTTATGTTTTCTTTATGGAGTTTTCTGGTTTTGCATTTTATATTTAGGGCTATGATCCATTTTGAGTTAATTTGTGTGAAAGGTGTAAGCTGTCTGTATCCATTTATTTGTATGTGAATGCTCAGCTACTCTGTACCACTAGTCGAAAAGACCTATCCTTTCTCCCTTGAATTGTCATTGCTGTCATGTCAAAGATCAGTTGAATGTATTTGTGTAGGTCTATTTCTGAACTTTCTATTCTGCTCTGTTTATCTAGGCATCCATATATTGTTCTAAAGCTCCAAAGAACTAAAAGAAATTAATTCATCATTTATGCCACCAAAAAATTTTTTTTAATATACAGGATCTGTCCACAAAGTATCCAGCCATTATTAATATAATAAGAATAGTTTGCACAACATTCATGGCTGGATACTTTCCAGACAGACCTTCATATTCTAAAAATGCAGAAATTACAAAGGCTTTCTTCCAACAATGGAATGAAATAAATTCGTCATGTATCACATATAACAATATTAAAAATTTTTTTAGTCTGTGAAATCAAAATGGGAAATACTGACTTAGAAATGAATGATGATAAGGGCTCCCTATTTCAAGCATATGGCATATAGCATATGTGCTGACAGAAATATTGATAGTCTTAAACAGGTTTACTAATGAGCTGAAAAAAACGAAAACGTTAAGTTCAAAGTGCAACAACTCTCTGTTCTGTTGATCTATTCTTTCATGAACAAATGGCTAGATTATCATAGCTTTTTAGCAAGTCTTGAAGTCACATAGTTAATTCTTTCAATTCAACAAAGTGTTCTTTTTCTGCAATATTGTGTTGGCTGGATCTTTGCCTTTCCATATAAACTTTTGAACCAGTTGTCTATATCAACAAAATTAATTTCTAGAATTTTGACTGGAATTGCATTGAATTTGTAGGTCAATTTGGGATGAACTGAGATCTTAACAATGTTGAGTCTTCCTATGCATGAACATGAAATATCTCTTCACTGATATAAATCTTTGATTTATATCATATAGATCTCATATAGATAGAGATATATAGATCTCCTATAGATCTTATACATATTTTGTAAGAGTTATACCAAAGTATTAATTGTTTTGGTGCTGATGTAAACAGCATTGTTTTTAGTCAGCTGAAGCTATTTGGTTATCCTGAGTTACATTTCCTCCAGAAAAGACAGGATAAATGCAATATTCTTCCTTTTTAATAACCAATTTTCATTGTAAGAATTTAAGGTCCAAGTGCAGTGGCTCACACCTGTAATCGCAGCACCTTGGGAGGCTAAGGCAGCTGGATTCCCTGAGCTCAGGAGTTCAAGACCAGCCTGAGCAAGTGCAAACCCTGTCTCTAAAAAAATAGCCAGGTTGTTATGGTGGGCACCTGTAGTCCCAGTTGGGAGGCTGAGGCAAGAGGATCACTTGAGCCCAAGAATTTGAGGTTGCTGTGAGCTATGACACCATGGCACTCTACCCAGGGCCACAAAGTGAGACTCTGTCAAAAAAAAAAAAAAAAATTTTTAGTATGCGTTGGGAGCACAAAGCTGTTAAATAAAGTTTATATCCTTGCTGTTTGCTGTTTCTACAGATAAATGTTTTCTTTTTGTTTTCCTTGGCTTTCTTTTCTTTTTTTCTTTTTTTTTTTTTTAAGTAGTGTGTTTTATTTATTTATTTATTTATTTATTTTGAGACAGAGCCTCAAGCTGTCACCCTCAGTAGAGTGCTGTGACTTCATAGCTCACAGCAACCTCCAACTCCTGGGCTTAAGCGATTCTCTTGCCTCCACCTCCCAAGTAGCTGGGACTACAGGCGCCTGCCGCAATGCCTGGCTATTTTTTGGTAGCATCCCTCATTGTTGTTTGGCAAGCCTGGGCTGGATTCGAACCTGCCAGCTCAGGTGTATGTGGCTGATGCCTTAGCCACTTGAGCCACAGACACCAAGCCAGGCTTTCTTTTCTAAATGTAAGCAAAGACTTAATCTTGTTTTGGTTTGTTTTAAGATAGTGTCTCACTCTTGGCTAAAGTGCAGTGACACTGACATCAGAATTTGGTCTTCAGTAGTCTTGGTCTTGGTGATTCGAAGAATGAATCCACGGATCACAGATCAGTGGTAAGACAGGATTTATTTACAGAAAAGAATATAAAAATACCAAAGCTCCTGGCAGGGAGAGAAAACCCAAGTTGGGAGAAAAAAGCTTGCACCTCTCTCTCCTCTTTGTCTAGGGGTATATAAAGTCACTTGGGACCCTCTGTAGTTACAATTAGCATGTCTGGGACAGCAGGTCTGGGAAGGCATGTCTGGGAAGGCTTGTTCATTCTCAGGCTTAGGAAACTTACATGAAATTGACCAGGCCTAGGGAATGGGGTGTTCCCTGTTCAGCCTTAAGTGCAAGGAGAGGGAAACCTGAGGGGCCCCTCCAGCTACCGGAACCTCCTGGGCTCCCCCTCCCCCCAGCCTGCTGGTTCCTCTGCCCACTGACACCACACCAGCCCCCTCCTCTCACTGTTCTACCCAAGGCTGTATGCTCCCCCGGCCGGCTCCCCTGAGCTGGCTAGGACACCACTTGTCCTACATCAACTCTCGCTCTCCGAGTAGAAACTCTAATGGCTGTTAGAGAAAAAGGACAAAGACTCTACCTAATTGATTCCTGCTGAGTCAGACAATGATAGAAGGGGGCAGTTAGGGTTTCTCTAGATCCAGGGGTCCACGATAGAATCAGGTCTTGGACTGGAATCATCTTTACTGTGTATGGCTTGATGACATTTCTGGAAGACACAAATCTGATTAACACATTAAAAGGCAAGGGTAGAACAGTGAGAGGAGGGGGTTAACTAGAGTGTCAGGTTAGAAGAACAAAATAAGTGATGTTAAAAAGAAAACTATGTTAACATTTTGCTTGCTGTCTCCTAAACAATAACTTTAAATTTTCTTTAAGCTAAACCAGGGTATGGTGCCCCATGATCACATTAATGTACACAGCTATGATTTAATAATAATTTTTAAAAAATAATGAAAAAAACATTTTAGTCTCACAAGTGTAGGTGAACTGCGGTTGATTCTCTTCATGGTCTGCTTCTGTAGAAGGTGGTGGGTTCCAGGATTTTACTCGTGAATGATGTATCCAGGAATCTATTCCCATAACTTTAACAGCTGTAGAATAAGACAAGATAAAGAAAAGGGACCTTCCCACGTTGGGGTTAGGAAAGGTGAATTAGAGGGAGGAGTTTTGATCATGACTAGATCTCCAGGAGAGTAAAGCTCCTTTAGTGTTGAATGTAAAAATGTTTTTAAAGATTTGTTGAAATTTAGCTAAAGAAGAAATACTAATTCTGTGGTTTATTGATCTAATAATAAATCGTTAGTTAAAAAGGGTCTTTCATATAATAATTCGAATGGGCTACAACCAAGTTTCTGAGGTAAATTTCTTAGTCTAAGGAGAACAATGGAAAGCAATTTAGTCCAAGAGAGCTGAGTGTCTCCAGTTAGCTTTCGTAACTGTCCTTTGAGTTTACTAATACCGGAATTTCCCTCTTCAATAGGTTCTTAGTCTCAGTGATTCGAAGAATGAATCCGCAGACCACAGATCAATGGTAAGATAGGATTTATTTACAGAAAAGAATACAGAAACACCAGAGCTCCTGGCAGAGAGAAAAAAACCCAAGTCAGGAGAGAAAAGCTCTCTCTCTCTGTCTGCCTCTCTGTGTCTGGGTTCTTTGTCTAGGGGTAAATATAATCGCATAGGGTCCTCAGTAGTGTAGGTACATTTAGCGTGTCTGGGACATGTCTCGGTCATGTCTGGAGCAACATGTCTGGAACAACATGTCTGGGATGTGTCTGGCCCGCCGTAGTTACATTTAGCACATTTTGCAGCGGGGCTTGGTAGTTACATTTAGTGTCTGGGACATTGTGTCTGGGACATGTCTGGGTCATGTCTGGAACAACATGTCTGGGACATGTCTGGGTCATGTCTGGGACATGTATGGCCCTCCGTAGTTACATTTAGCACATTTTGCAGCGGGGCTTGGTAGTTACATTTAGTGTGTCTGGGACATTGTGTCTGGGACATGTCTGGGTCATGTCTGGAACAACATGTCTGGGACATGTCTGGGTTGTGTCTGGGACATGTCTGGGTCGTGTGTGGGTCGCAAATGAATGGCTACAATCACTTTCATTCCCAGGCCTAGGAAATGGGGCCCCCCTGCCCACCCTCCAGCTGCTGGTTTCACTGCTTGCTGTCACCACACCAACATCACTAAAGCGGAGGCAGCCAGTCTGCACCCCCCAGCTCCACAAGCTGGCTGGGATGCCACTTGTCCTGTATCAACATCATTCATTTTTCTACCTTCCCAGAGGACTGGGGCTTCCAAGAGCAATGTAGATGGTATTTTCTGCCTAGCGCTTTAGATATTTTCTGTGTCACAGCTGCCTTGAAGGCTGGCCCGTTATCACTTTGCAAACTTGGAGGGAGTCCAAACCTGGGGATAATCTCATGTACTAAAGCCTTTACAACTTCCTGGGCCTTTTCTGTCCTTCAAAGGAATGCTTCAACCCAATTAGTAAAAGTATCCACAAATCCATTTACCAATCTTCACCTGGATATTTACCTTGTTTCTGTAAACCTGAGGGAGCTCGATGGTGAGTTAAAGGATTTTTTCTCTGACATACCTCACAAGTCCTTATTATCTGTTTTATAGTTCCCATTCTAGAGCAACTAGGTCCTATTTTTGAGTATTTTTTATTAAAGAATAGAGTGGTCTAGCTATTTCACTATATCCAGGAATCCAGAGTCTGCAAAAGCTTGTAATCACTAAGAAGCCTCAAAGCTGTATGAGAGTTTGAGGTTTAGGGTGAGCCAATATTGGTTATATTCTTTCTTTGCCCAAGGCTCTCTTCCCCTGTGAAAGCTAGAGATCTAAACAGTGAACTTCAGGGACACATAATTGGGCTTTAACCTTGGAAATTTTGTACCCAAAATCAGCTAGAAAGTTTAATAGAGGGTGTGTAGCTTTGTGGCATTCCTCTGCATCTGGTGCTCCCAAAAGAATGTCATCTACATACTGAATAAGAGTGAATGAAAATGAAACATGAAAAATGATTCAAGTCTTTGGCTAAGTCTTGTCCAAACAAGTGAGGGCTGTCTGTAAATCCCTGGGGTAACACCATCCATGTGAGCTGGATGTTGAAGTAGGTCCCTTCCCAAAAGGGGAGCAGGACTTTCAGGCATGATTAGGAAGGCATGAGAGAACAGCCAGTCATCCCAATTGCAGCTTAAAGGCTGAGAGAAAAATTTGGTAACAGGCTTTCTAGACACTCCCTGTATAGTCACAGATTTGGGGGATAAAAAACCAGGGTTAGAGACAAGTACAGAAAAGTTTGCTCCAGTGTCCAGAAGAAATTTTATCTCCTGGCCCTCCACTATAAGGCAAACCTGGGGCTTCTGAGGGTTGAGCCATGAGAATCTGCCCCGGGCACCCTCAGTTCAGTTTGGGTGCTGATGGGATCACTGTCCCCAGAGGCCTTTGCCTCTGATGGGCCACCCTCCAGTGATCACCCTTGCATTCCGGACAGGAGCCAGGTGGCTTGTCCAGCCGGTGGTGCTGCTGGGGGAGGGGGGGGCAGTTCTTTCTGATGTGGCCACCCTAACCACTTTGGAAGCACTTGTTCTTAGCTCCTCTGGCTTCCCTCTGCCCCGAAAGGTGCTCAATTGTCGGAGTGCCATTACTAGAGCTGTCATTCTTTTCTTATCCCTTCCCTCTTTTTCCTACTCTTTCTCCTGATCTCAGTTATAAAAGACCACAGTGGCCATTTTAAGATTCTCCAGGTTATGATCTGGGCCTAGAGCCAATTTCTGGAGTTTTCTTCCTATATCTGGGGCTGCCTGAGTGATAAATTTATCTTTTAAAACAATTTGGCCCTCTAAGGAGTCAGGTGTTAACTGAGTATGTTTTCTCATCACACCAGCACCGCCAAGGCAAGGCACCGCCCCTACCCTCCCAGCTCCACTGAGCTGGCTGGGATGCCGCTTGTCCTGTATCAACACCATCATAGCTCACTGAAACCTTAAACTCTTGGGCTCAAGTGATCCTCTCCTCGTCTCTGCCTCCTGAGTAGTTGTGCTGGCCACACCTGTTAATTTTTGTATTTTTTGCAAAGACACGATCTTGCTATGTTGATCAGGCTGGTTTCCAACTCTTTCTCTTTTCTTCTTCTTTTCCTTTTTTCTTTTCTTTTCTTTTTTGAAATAGGTCTCACATTGTGACCCTTGGTAGAATGCTGTGGCATCATAGTTCACATCAACCTCAAACTCTTGGGCTCAAGTGATCCTCCTGCCTCAGCCTCACAGAGTGCTGGGATTATAGGCATAAGCCACCATGCCAGGCCCATTTTAAAATATCCATTATTGCTGGGTGCAGTGGCTCATGCCTATGATCCAAGCACTCTGGGAGGCTGAGCAGAAGGATTTGCTTGAGCTCAAGAGTTCCAGACTTGCCTGAGCAAGAGTGAGACCCCAGCCCCACAAAAAAATTAGAAAACCTAAAGGGGCATTATGGTGCAAGCCTATAGTCACAGCTACTCGGGAGGCTGTAGCAGGAGGATCGGTAGATCGTAGAAGTCTGAGGTTGCAATGAGGTATGATCACACCAATGCACTCTACTCAGGGCAACAGAGTAAGACTCTATCTCAAACAAACAAAAAACGAACAAGGCAGCTGTGTTCATCTGCTCACATAACCCCCTAAATATTCATGATTTTTCAATTGATTGCAGTAATAATTTTTTAGAGTCGTATTAAGAAGTTCATTGTGTTTTTTTCATTTTTCATATTTTCATTGAGGTATATGTTGTCTATCATACAATTCATCTACTTTGAGCATATAATTCAATGGTTTTTAGTATACTTACAGAGTTGAAAACCATCAACAATCAATTTTAGAACATTTCTATACCCCCTCCAAAGAACTTCTTACCCACTAAGCAATCACTCTCCCTCCCCCCCCCCAACCTTTTTAATCTACTTTTTGTCTCTTATAGTGTTGCCCATTTTGGACATTTCTTTCTTTCTTTCTTTCTTTTTTTTGTAGAGACAGAGTCTCACTTTATCACCCTCAGAGTGCTTTGGCATCACAGCTCACAGCAACCTCCAACTCCTGGGTTTAGGCGATTCTCTTGCCCTGCCTCCGGAGTAGCTGGGACTACAGGTGTTCACCACAACGCCTGCCTGTTCTTGTTGTTGTTGTTGCAATTTGGCCAGGGCCAGGTTTGTACATGACACCCTCAGTATATGGGGCCAGCTCCCTACCCACTGAGCCACAGGTGCTGTTCCATGGACATTTCATATAAATAGAATCATACAAAAATGTGGTCTTTTGTGACTGGTTATTTTCACTTAATATATTGTTTTCAAGGTACACATGTGTCATGACATGTATCCTGTTGTCATTACTTTTGTGTTATTCAAATTATCCCAAATTCGGGCACCAAACTCCTCTTTATACTGACTCCCATGCCTTTTAAATATGATTTCATGAATCTTTAAATTTCATTGATCCAACATTCAGAAAATTCATTACGAATTTTACACTTGCATTTTGGGTTTCAAACGTATGCAAATAAAAACTGGACATAGTGGCAGCCACATATACCGAGGCTGGTGGGTTTGAACCCAGCCCAGGCTGACTAAACAACGACAACTTCAACAAAAAAATAGCCGGGTGTTGTGGCGGGCGCCTGTAGTTCCAGCTACTTGGGAGGCTGAGGCAAAAGAATCACTTAAGCCCAAGATTTTGAGGTTGCTGGGAACTGTGACGCCACTGCCCACTACCAAGGGTGACGTAGTAAGACTCTTTCTCAAAAAAAAAAAAAAAAAAAAAAATTAGACACAGTAATAGCAACCACCACAAGAATTTAAAAGATTGGAATTAATAAGCACACACAGCCCTTCAAAAGGGCTGCAAACTTGCAAACTAGCAATAAACTGTACTTAGTATCCAGTGGAAAAAAATAATAAATTTCCTGAATAAAGTCTGAGCTGGTCTTACATAAACTATTGGGTAGCCTAATATTCAGGAAGTGGTGGACTTCCAAAAGTGGAAATGTTTAGGGATTGATGGAAAGACATCAGTCTACATTAGTGTGATCACGAGGACAGCTATTGACCCACCCACTTCCAAAGATACGGTTGCTGGAGTGAAGCTCTTTCTGATTGGCTGTTATATAGAACCGTGCCACTGATTGTCTGGCTTTTAAACCAGGAAGTCTGTCTCTGATAGGCTGACTTTCAGAAACTGGGCAGTATGGGTAATTTGCTAACTTTGGGAAGTTGTTACTGAGTGAGGCTTTGTTGACTGCTGATTTTCAGAACATATGTGTGGATCCAAAGTCACCTCTGATTAACAGTGGTTACTTCTTCCAGCCTTGGGATTTTGGCAAAGAACAATCTTTTCCTTTCTTGAATATAAAGGTTAAGTACTTTAAATTCTCAATCCCCCTTGTGTCTTGGTGTTCCTTCAGGAGAGAACGTAAAAAATATTTATCTGTGGAGGTAAGTTTTTTGGTTTGCATTGCCTTTTAAGTGATTTTCGTGCCAATTACTGTGGCAGAAAAATAGTCCTAACTGCTGAATTTTTGTAATTTATCAAGTAAGGGTGAATGTAGGACTTTAGAGAGTTCTGAAAAAGTCAATACAGGATAGAGGACCAAATCATTCAATGTAGTTTTGAATATACAGGATGCCTGGCAACTCTATTTATGAGACTATTTGAGATTTCGTTTCCTGTAATAGACCAACTAAGCCAATACAAATTTACTGACATAACAATTATGTTAGATCTCACTTCTGTCATAATATCTGGCGTTGGAATTACACTGTATAATGTTACCTTTTCTTTCTTTCTTACCTTTTTTTCTTGTCTTTTCTTTTTTTTCCCCCCATTATTCAGTGTGTCCTTTTTGCTTTTTAAAAGATTTCTTTTAGTATTTAAGAAGGTTTGGGTCTGGGCATTACCTTTATGTTAATACCCTTTTTAGCATCCTTAATCTCCCCTTTTTTTTCTTGCTTACCCTTTTACTGTCAATTTTGAGTGATATTTAAATGATAGCATTTTAATTTTAAATAATTCTAACCAATTACCTATACAACAATCAGTGATTTTATTTTACTTCGCTTCTTGTTCTCCTCCCTTCTCCCAGTTTTAGTTGGGGGTTTAAATTTTTTTCAACGTATGTAATGTTTACACATCATTCTTCAACCCATGATCCCACCCTTGTTTGGGCCTAAGGGTATAATGAAATACATATATGCACTGTTTATTGTAAGTCCTTTTGTGAAGTTTCTCTAGCATTATTTAGAAGAAGTTCATTCTTTAGTATTCCTATTTATACTCTATTTCCTATTTCCTGAGTTCTGGCACTTTCAACATTGTTTTTCTATGGTTTTGATACCTGAAGCTGAGCTTGATTAGATATAAAATCCCCCATTTGCACTTTCTCCAAAATTCCTGAAAATACTGTACTAGTTGATTACTGCCTTGCTTTGTATATTATTTTTGAGAAATCTGGTGGTAATCTAATTTTCTTTCCTTTCTAAGTTTTGATTTTAATCATTTTGCCCACAGACTATGAGGACATTATTTTTTACCTTCAAAATCTAATAGTTTTTCCAGGTTATATATTGGACTTCATCGTTCTAGGATAATTTTCCTTGATATGCAATAGGCCCTTTCAATATATAGTCAGGTCTCACTTTTATGTCTCTAACATTTCTTTGCATTGTAATTTTAAATTTTTGTCCATTCCACTATTTTATTAACATGTGTTCAGCTTCATCTGCCTGTCTTCCACTCAACCACTTCCTTTCTGATTCTTTCTTTCTTTCTTTTTTTTTTTATCATTTCCATTTTCTTGGTCATTTTTCTACTAATCTTTAGCGACCTTTATTCCATTTTCATTTGAATTTCTGTTTTTTTTCCTCCTCTCGTTCTCTGTCCCTCCTCCCTTTCTTTCTTTTCTTCTCTTTCCTTTTCATTTCTCTTGCCTCTTGCTCTCCCTCTCTCCTCAGTTTTTGTTTAAATTTATTCTCCATATGGTGTCTTGTGGTTTTGTCTTGATTTCTGATATTATTTTGTTTCTTTTTCTTTTATTTCTTTCCTGAGTCAGTCAATTCAATCTTTATTTTTTCCTATTTTTATCCATTTCTGTTCTTAATTTTTGTACTTTTTTCAAGCTATTTTTTCATATCACCAAATATTTATTTTAGGTCATTTAACTCTGGAGTGTCATGTTACAGTTTCTTCACGTTAATGATTGTTTTTTGATGGGAGGGTGCAAGGAACGTTAGACTTTTCCAAAGCATTTTCTGAATTTTTTTCATTGTAGTATTAAATAAATATTGTGTATTAAAAAAACAATTCTTATTCATTTTATGGACAGGATTCCTAGAGAGTGCCCTCTTTTGTGAGTTCTAGACTCTTCTGTTTCTTTTATAGCTGATACATGTATTAGTGGTGATGCAGGAGAGAGAAGGTGTGATGTTTCATTTCTCTTTCATTCCACAGAATGTTATTCCCTCCCCAATTTCTTTTTTTAAATTATTTTTTATTAAATCATAACTTTGTACATTGATGCATTTATGGGGTTCAGAGTACTGCTTTGATATACAATGTGAAATGCTTACATTGAACTAAGTAACACATCCATCACAATTATACTCATTTCCTAATAGTTTTGAAATGTACCATTGCATTGTGCACATTAGGTGAGGTCCCCCCCCAAATACCTCCCTCCTCCCATACCCCCCCTCCCCTCCTCTCTCTCTCCTTTTCCATACTTTCTGTACTATAGTTATGTTTTGCCATTCCTATGAGTGTGTAGGTGGTTATATATTGATTTCATAGTAATATTGAGTACACTGGATACTTTTTTTCCCATTCTTGAGATACTTTACAAAGAAGAATATGTTCCAGCTCCATCCAGGTAAACATAAAAGATGTGAAGTCTCCATCTTTTTATGGCTGCATAGTATTCCATGGTGTACATATACCACAATTTGTTA
>CAUYPK010138552.1:0-25804 GCA_963574355.1 Loris lydekkerianus
CCGGTTTAACAGGAATAGTCACAGCTGGAAAGCATTTAAGGGCAAGTAGGGCATTGTTACCGTTGGCTCCAGGAACTTGGTTCCAGACACTAAAAACATCACACCTGTTATCAGAAAACCCCCACCCTAAACTCACCCGCACGCCTATTCCCCTCTGCCTGTATTTATATGGCTGTTGAAAAATAAAGTTTGGGGAGTTTGATCAGAATCCTGTCTTGCTCCCCGTTCTTCGTGTCTCTTGTTCCTTCACTCTCTCAGCTCCATATCCCAGGTCCCTGCTGAACTAGCCCCGCGGGCCAGGGCATAGTTGAATGTAAACATTTCACATTGTAACCCCATAAATGCATCAATGTACAAAGTTATGCTTTAACAAAAACTAATAATTAAAAAAAAAAAAAAAAGACTCAGCCCTCTGTTCACTGGAAAGTGCAGAGGCCAGGAAACTAATACGTCAGTATCAGTTCTCACTGTCAGGTCCTGCCCTGGGATTTAGTAATAAGATGAACAACTGGTAACTAACCTTGCTGAGTGCTGTTCTATTAAATCCCCATGAAGCAGGTACTGCTATTGTTCTATATGAGGAAACTCAGGGGTCGAGTGCCCACAGACACAGGTTTGTACACAAGAGCCAACATGTGAACTCAGGAAATGTGATTTCAAAGCTCACCCTGCATAAATGTATATGTTGCATATTAAGATATCATTTAAATATATTCATTAAAATTGCTAATTACTATAATACATGAAGGAGGCTAACACCTAATTAGAACAAGGTTTTAACTTGTATTAATTTAACCAGCATGGTTTTCTGTCTTAAGTTGAATATTAGCAGAACTGATATGCATAATCTAGGAGGCTTTAACTGTAGGCAAAAGTAAATAATTCCTCAGTTCACCCATAGAAATACTCCATCTTAGCAGCTGATTTTTGACTATCCTGCACGCTAAGGCACCATCTGGGGGAGGGAGCTTGCCCCCAGGAGGCCTCTCTCACAAGGCCCCCTTGATCTACCAGCAGCCCCTGCACACAGAGGCCAGCAGGGCAGCGCAGCCCCCTGCTTCCTCGGCCTCTCCAGTCATCACTTCTTGCCAGGATCCTGTGCTGGCTTCGTAGCAGCCTCCTTATCTCTACCCTTGGACCCCTCTGCCCAGTAGCCAGAACAGTCTTTTCAAAACACACTATGTCCCTGCATCAAACCTTCCAGTGGGTCCTCACCTCACTCCCAGTCCTTGCAATGGCCTCAGGGCTCAAGAGAATCTGGTCCCAGTTCTCTCTGACCTGCAAGATGGTGCCTTTGGTGGGGTCTCAGGGCCCTTGCCAGGCTGCTTCTGGGGAAAATATCCTTTCCCCAGATGCCCTTCTCACTCATTCCCACTATTTCTCTGCTCCAAGGTTACCTTTCAGAGAGGGCTTCCCAGATGTTACTTCTAAAACTGATCTCCCAACTCCTCCTTCCATTATCCTCTGTTCCCTGGCCCCACTTTATTTTTATTCTCAGTACTTCTTTTTGCCAAGCCATCATAGGCTTATTTGCTTATCTGTATTATCCTCCATCTAGAAAGCAGTCTCCATGGGAAGAATCTGTCTCATTCACTGCTGTGTCCTTCATACCCCAAACAGCAACTGTAAGTGTTCACTGGAACAAGTGAGCTTTTGCCCTAGTCTTCTGGGGGAAACTAGGGCCTCGGAGGGACACCTTCCCTCGCTGGTTACTGAACGATGGGACGACAGTGGGTGACAAACTGTCGGGTGGAAGGAGAGCTTGCTTTGTGATATGTTGGCTGGGAGGTAAGTTACTTGAAGAGAAAACGTACCCTGATGTACTGGAATTCTTCAACAGGGGGCTCCGACAGGGGCGATAACAACGGGATGCTGGCTCCTCCGCTTGGCTTGCTGTGTTTCCTCGTGATCAGAAGCAGTTTATTCCGAATCGCGACCACAATCCTCAGCTCACTGCTGTGGTGAGTGTTAATGGCATACAGGTGGCAGCCTGGGAAGACAAGCAGTGACGCTACACACACGACACAGGCTGGAAGCCCCCTGGCCTCCGTGCTTTGGTGAGTTTCCAGGGGGAAATTAAGTCTATCTCAGTGAATGGACTAAGAATGCTTCTGACACCAAGGAAAATTAAGAATTAGGAAAACATAAGAATTAGGTTGAGTCACAGGAAAATTAAGAATGTTATCTTCCCTGTATTTTAGAGGTTGCAGACTTAGCTTCATACCTATTACATGATGTGAATTCAAGTGAAGGGTGATCAGAGCTCCAGGAACCATACTCTAAACATTTCTTTACTCATGGATTTTCTAATGGAGCTTAACCCACTTCTAAAACCTATTATTAGAGGCCTAGAATTTCGTCTATTCCTCAACATGTTTTTCTAGCTTTCAAGCTTTTACAGAAACTGTGATGCTATTTTTGTTTTTTTCCAAGCCAAAGAAATGAAAATGAATCAAATTCCTACTCATTTTTATTTTCAGTAAAACCTGGGCAGTCTGAGAAAAAAATTAATTGAATGGAATCTACCAAAATAAGAAGACTCAAGTCACCTTTTGTCTTCTCCAGCTTGTTTTCTCTGCAGTCAGATCTGCCCTTCCCAGCCTGTCGCCCCTCAAGGCTCTTTTGCAGAGTACTCAGCCTGAAGACAAAGAGGCGGGCATCTTTTCCTGGTGACATAAACAAGGTGGAGGAGGGGATTAAAGGAAAAGCAAAACTGGGAAACTGACCCACACTATTTTACCTAACAAGGTGACTACAGATGCACCTGCTCACCCCCCCACTGCTCTCCTCCCCAGAGAACAAAGGGGCCACCAAGGGACCCAGAGCACTGGCCATCAGGAAAAGAAACAGCTAGCTGGGCCTATGGAGCCAGACCCGGAGACCCGTGGTGGGTGTGGCCGAGGGCCCCAGAATGTGCCTGCTCTGCTCCCTCCAGAGCATGCTGCCCCCGCCGGGGTACCACCTTTGTCCGCTCTGAGGACTAGAAGGTCCAGCGTCTCCAGCACGTGCATCTGCTTCACTGGCAGTGTTCTGTCAAACACGGGCACTGATGGGAGGTCATCTGGAAAAGGAAACCTGGTTACTTATCACTGTTCTGTTCCACGCTTTCTAGAACCCATGAAATGTGCCTGTGGGTAGTTTGTGACCCAGGTTCTCTTTAACAAGGAAGGGAGGAAGTCAGCTTCCAGAGCTTTCCTAAGGTCTACGCAGTAAGTCCAGGCACCACTTCCATGCTAGCTCAAGGAGAAGGAAGTGCTGCAGTTCCTCTGCAATGGCATTCTGAACTAATTCTGAACTCTACAGGGGCAGAGGGACATGGGGCAGGGGCCGAAAACTCTGCTCCTTAGTGGTCATCAAAGAAAAAGTAACGTCAATCAATACCAATTCCTACTAGGGTTGTACCAAAGGACTGAACACTAGGTCAAAACAAACAAACAAACAAACAAAAATGGGGGTGCCTGGCGCGTGTGGCTCACACCTGTAATCCTAGCATTCTCGGAGGCTGAGGCAGGTAGATTGCCTGAGCTCAGGAGATCGAGACCAGCCTGAGCAAGAGCCAGACCCCGTCTCTACTAAAAATAGAAAAACTAGCCTGTAGTCCCAGGCGCTAGGGAGCCTGAGGCAAGAGGATCTCTTGAGCCCAGGAGGCTGAGGTTGCTGTGAGCTATGAGGATGCCACAGCACTCTGAGACTCTGTCTCAAAAAAAAAAAAAGAGAAATAAAGAATAAAAGCAGCCACTTCCCTCAAGTTTTTTATTTTTAGGTAATATTTGAAATGGCCTTGTATATTTGTATGTATACATATTGTATATTTCTCAAGATAGCCAAATTAAAATTTTCTTTTGTATTTAAAATCAGACACACCCTATCTTAACATGCCTTGTGTCTGTATCATTATCATTCTGACCAAAAATTTTCAATATTTCTTCAGACAGGCATATCAGATTTCCTTTTTATACAAAAATAAACTAAGAAAAGTAGCAATTAGATTGCCTAAATAGCAGGAAAAAAAATAATTTAAGTGGAAATGCTCAGGAAGATTTTAGGTAAATGGATGACCAAAGATACTGCATGTACACACAGGATTTGTTTTTGAGACTACTTACTGGGATCATAAATCGCCAGCAATTACTTTGCTCCTGGGGGACCCTAGGACATAAGGGCCTAAGAGAATTATTAAGGCTGTTCCCTAAGCAAAAAGGGCTGCTCTGAGCTTGATGCAGCCTCAGGCAGGGCAGGGAAGTCGGGGATGGTGTGCTCCCAGCAGGAGGAGTACCCCACTCGCTCTCACCTGCACCCTGTCTTGGAGTCTCTGATGGGGCTTGACTTTGTGTATGTATACTTTAGGTGCAAGGAACCCTGAGGATCTTCCAGAAATCCAACCGTAGTTGGGAGTTTATCCCTCCTTGGATGGTACCAGATGGAGCAGAGTTTTCACCATCAGTATTAGTAACCGCCCTCCAGGCAGAAGGGGACCTCCTGCTCCTGCAGGCCCCTGAGAACTCTGAGTTGTCAGAGAACAGAGATTGCTAAATTTGTGTTAGATGTAGGACTGGTCTCTTATTCCCCTTAATTGTGGGGGCAAAGGTAAATTTTATGACATCAGCCACTTCTTCCCCTACCCCAAAGCTTTACACAAAGGAATTCATACTCAGCATCTCTGTACTTGTGCTGGGGCAGACTTAATTTTCAAAACATGGGATGATCACTCTAACACTTGTCATCATATTTGGCTAAATAACTATGATTTTTTCATTTGTAGGGTAACAGCAGTAACAGCAATGACAGATGACACACACTAAGGGATCACCATATGCTGGACCCTGCTGTGTTACCTAAATGTCCCAATGACTCTACTAGGGAGGAATCTGTAATATTCCAATTTAACAAATAAGTCCAAGGTGCATGGGTGTTATTCACTTGTCTGAGGTCACACCTCGAGCATGTGGAGCCCAGGTCTCCTCATGAGTGGCACAGCCCAAAAGCAGCACTGCGGCCCGTGGCTGGGGGCACGGCCACAGAAGCAGCAGCACTGTGAGGCATTAGTCAATGACAGGGCCCCTCATCATGCACCAAAAACAGGTATTCTGTGCAGCTGCCATGCTGTGTACAGAATAAATTAG
The DNA here is from genome assembly GCA_963574355.1 of Loris lydekkerianus. Taxonomy (NCBI): domain Eukaryota; kingdom Metazoa; phylum Chordata; class Mammalia; order Primates; family Lorisidae; genus Loris; species Loris lydekkerianus. The sequence continues at coordinate 5,124 of CAUYPK010138552.1, forward strand.
CATTTATTCTCCATCAAATCTTTCTCTGGTGGCTAAATAGGTTTGTATAAGCACAAGAAGAAAGAGGCAGCAAGGACCTGAGAGTGGCACGTGGCTTTAATGACGGTTTGTTAATAAAAGTTCCCTTCTTGTAATCTCTTTATGAAGAAACAATCTTTTAGAACCACCTTTCCTATTATTGCAAAACCCAAACACATGGTGATAACACATTTAATCAATATTTAGTGTCCTTTCAAAGTAGGTTTTGCTAGGTTAGCACACAAAAGGTCTTGATTTTTAATGACTTTGAAAGGAGTAGACTCTCTAGGGTAAGTCTAATAAAATTGAGCAAAGGCTAATGGGCTAGAGTGGAACTCAGCCTGAAGGAAATGGATGGATTCAGCCATGGAAACAATTCATAATATGATTAAGTGTGGACAAAGAAAGAAGTCAGCAAAGAAATAATAAGAGAATTACGGCTTAAAAGCATAACAAGGAATACGAAGAGAGCCTTAAGGGTTATTCTCCTTCTTAGCAAAACAAACAGGGAGATCATTGTATAATTGGGACATGAAAAAAAAATCTGAGTAATAAAGCTAAGCTGCTGGTGGGTGTCCACAGCTACCACCCACGGAAGATGACTTCCTTCAAATTTGGAAGAAAAGAATTTCCTGGAATATCACAATAATCCTTGTATCTCACACCTTCATTAATGTTGGACCCGTAACGATAAAAATTTCAGAAAGGGATTTTGTAATCTTGGTTTTGATTCTACACTAAGAAAAAAACCAAAGCAACTGGTATGAATTTTTTTGCTTTTAGGCAAACTTACAAATAGTCACTCCGAAGCATGCTTTCTCTTTCCTAAAAAGGCAAATGGGAAGGATTTAATATTTTTTAATGACAAAATTTTTCATAACCTTTTTTGCCCAAGACTATATTTTTGGAAATCTACATTAAGGTAAAGACAAAAACACTGGTGCAATTTAATTTCATTTTAATATGATGTACATAATGTACTTGGTGTAGTGGAAAGAGCACTGGACTAGAATCACATCTGGGCTCTAGTTCCAGAGGTGCCTCCAGCCAACTATGTGATCCTGGGCAAGTCTCATCTTTTCTTTAGGCCTCATTTCTTCATTTATAAAACTAAGAGTCCAGACTAAACCTCTTAAGGTCAGTTTTATTATTCTTTTAAAATAAATTCATTTTTTGGTTGAGCTTTTGATAAAAATCTAAGGATTCTGTTACTTTTTAGCAAGTTCAGGGGGACACAGCTGCTATTTAGTAATTTACTACTGTGTGCCTGATGCTGCATAAACCTTTAAGATAGGTAGCTTTATTTAACCCCCATTTCACTATGTTTCATTGTTATAAACTATTTTCTAGGCTTTTAAAAAATCATCCTCACTTTAGAGAAAGCTGAAGGTCAGAAAGGTTGAGTTCTCTTCAAGATCACAAAGAGCTTCTAATTGTAGTTTTGAAAATTATTTGATTTAAATTATGAATTTAGGAATTTTAAGTATCTGTCCTTTATTGAGTTATAGATACGATGATGTTCCGGGCATGCAATTAAATCATATAAAGAAAATAACAAGACAAGGCCAGAAACAGACCCCTCACAAAGCAAGGTGCCCCTCTCTAGTCACATGACAGAAGGCCCCCAGCCCAGGTCCAGCACACAGCAGGCACTTAGTAAATGAACTGAGTGAGGTCTCAGGGAGGGAGGACGGGCTGTGCTGAAGGGTGGTCAGATGCTGTAGTTCTAGGCTGCTCTCTCATGCTCACAGTGATGGCTTTAGAATGCTCATAAAAAGTCACTATGGTAACTGGAGACAGGGCAGCTGCTTCTGTTCAGTCTGAAGATGTGCCCTTTGAGGACACTGTCTCTGTGCCTCCCTCTGAAGCCCCAGGAGATGACCTGCTACCTGTGTTCATCTCTGTTGTCATTCATTAGTGGCACGGAATAATCCAAGAATCCCTGGAGGGGACCACACAGTCCTTCAGTCCACATCCCCAACTGAAGTTGCAATTGCTTTACTAGTCTGTGGCGTCCTCGCCAAGGGCACGGCCAGCGGTGGCGGACGTGTGCTGACAGGGAACTTACTACCTCCCCAGGCAGGCTGATCTACTTGGCTGTCAGAAAGTGTGATTTTATACTGAATTGAAATCTGTCTCCTTGTCAAAATCTTTTTGTTTCTATATTCGTCAAAAATGGGTTATCTAAGATTCTTGTTGTTTGTTTTGGACACCAAGTATTTTTTGAATCAGAAATATTTTTTTAAAAAGACTACAAGAGAGAGCATGTCCCTGAGATAGTGGCTATAAATAATGTGTCCTTGTTGATTTAAAGTAAAATGCTGGAACCATGGTAAGTATTGGTAGAAAAAGATATTCTTTTTGCAGGTCTTTTGATATCCACAGACAAATCAGAGATTTCAGGAAGAGAGAAACCTACAGCCCACCCTCCAGTATGCTTGGTCCAGAATGTATTTCCTCTGCTTGGCCTGAAAACAAGGGTTTAATTTTGTAAGGAAATGAAACTTTGCTAACCTCTCTGCAGACCACACATGGCAGGTCCAAAGGGAGTTGATTAGTAGTTATTCATCTTAGAAGTGCTACACGTTACACAAAAGAGACATTCGTAGGAGCAGCTACTCACTAACCATCCACTAGCAAGACGCCAGCATCAGTGGAAACCAGCAAGGCCTGGCCCCAGGGATCTGCACACACGGCTTCGTGAGGGAAATTACTGCAGAAACACTGGGGCTCCCAAGGCTGCGAGGCAATACAAGCATCGGAAAATAAGTGCACCAGAAAAAATACACTGCAGCCATCACATGGAAAGGCACAGTACCACACCTGAAGCAGTAACACAGAGACCCCCGTGGGAGCAGAGTGACTCCAAACCCGAGGGTCTGGATTCAGTGACCTTTTTTTTTTTTTTTTTAAGAGACAGAGTCTCACTTTGTTGCCCTCGGTAGAGTGCTGTGGCATCACAGCTCGCAGCAACCTCCAGCTCTTGGGCTTAGGCGATTCTCTTGCCTCAGCCTCCCGAGTAGCTGGGACTACAGGCGCCCGCCACAACGCCCGGCTATTTTTTTTTTTTTTTTTTATTGCAATTTGGCCAGGGCCGGGTTCGAACCCACCACTCTCAGTATATAGGACCGGTGCCCTACTCACTGAGCCACAGGCACCGCCCTCAGTGGCCTTTCTTAAGAAGAAAAGTTTTCCTTTCAAATACATATGCAATAGGAAAAGAGTGAATTCACATGTTTTCGGCACCATGGCCTGTCTCCGTGTTATAATAATGTTCCTCAGGGGTCACTGAAGCATGGTGATGTTTTAAGTAACAATTTTTCTTTAACACCTGGGAGTTGAACCAAATAGTGCCTATATTTTAGAGAATTTACATTAGTTCATCGTGAAAGGAAGTCCCACATAATTCTATTACAAAGTCATATTCCTGTGTTGCTGATTCAGCTAATTATTAAACCATACACAATGCATTAAGAGGTTGATATTGTCTTAACATGAAAATGCTAATCGACCCACATACATATGCCTGTAAAATCTTAAAGAAAATATAATATCTGTTTGCGGAATGTGCCAATAAGACTTCTGCGGTTCTCCCACATGACATATTCACACCACGTGAACTTTCCCTGAGCCTTAGTTTTATTTTCATCACAGGTATAAAGAACGATGTATCCCTCACAGTGGCCCCAGAGCTGTGCGTGTAAACGTGGAGTCAGCTGGGATCGTTGTCACACCAGAATTATGGACATTTTCAACAGAATCATTCACTTCCCTGCAAAGCACCTGGCTTAGCACCAAAGGACAAAGGAAGTTTGTAGAGATTCTCGAGGACACACTGAACCTTCTATACTTTCACTTTTACCACCAGACAAAAGGGCTGATGTGACCCACCTGGTGCTGCTGAGGAGCCCCTGAGTGCACGTGTGGCTATCTTCCTCGGTACCAGTAATACCTCCTCACCTTCATAGTAGAAGGGAAAGGCTCTGTGGACCACCCTCAAGGTGTCCTCAGGGCTGAGGGTAAACGTTGTGTGCGCTATTGCTTTCTCTTGAGGAAACCCACGAGCCTCAAAAAGAATATTCTAACTGCTAAGATTGTATTTGTACTGCTCTGAAAAGATCACTCAACAATGTGAAAACATTTTATAAACGAAAAAGGGCTATACAAGTGCAAGTCATTAATTGAAATGGCATTTCCCCAAGAAGACTTCTGGCAGGTCTGAGTTTGTGACTTACACCAAGAGGATATAAAAAAGCAAAGGTAATATAAACATTAACAGGGAGACAGACACGGACACCAGCATTTGGTAAGACCAAGACAGAACAACCAGCTCTCAGGAACATCATGTTCTCTGACCTGCGGACACAAATGTGGAATACCCGTGCAGAAAAGGCTCTTCCCCAGAAGATCCAGGGGGCAGAGAGGATCTGAGGAGGCTTAAGGAGGTTTATGAAACCCCAGAAATTGTATTCAACATGCTGTGCAGATATGCGATTTCCACATTTTAATGGGCTGGTGTGTGAGGGTGCCCATTGCTTTCGTGAGTTCGCAGAGGTGCTGGTCATTATGTGGGGTCTGCATGAAGTGTCAGCGACAAACTCAGATCTAGCCCCACAGTAGCTCTGGCCTAAGGACTGATGGAGTTCACCATTGCCCCAGACCCTCCTTTGCCATGTGGGAGGCTCAGTGCAGATGCCTCAGGGTAAGAACACGGTCTCCAGGCTCCTGTCCAGGTGCAGGTGCTCTGACTACATTAGCACAGCTCTTCTGAATAAATATGGATGCCAATGAGGGTGACAAAGCCCAGGTCTTTGGAAACAGAAGACTCTTGGGAATAGCATGTAGGGCTGCACAACAGCCCATGGGGTCTTCTAGAGCAGTATTTCTCCAAGGGTGGCCTGTGACCCACTGGGGGCTTATGGACTGAACCGTAGCAATGGAACCTTGCTCTTTGTCAATCACTTATGAACAAGTTATGGTTCCACAGACATTTGTTTTTAATGTAGACCTAAGAATTTCTTGTTAAGAATGTTATTAAATCTTACTGGAATCTGGTTTTTATGAAGTGCTTGGAAACACTACAAATTCCTACTGTGCACAGGAATAAGAGTAGGGAATTTCTTCAACCTTAGAAAAGGTTGCTTTGCCATCAGACTGAAGCTGGGTGTGGCTGTTAAGGTTAATTGTATTTTGAGCCCATCATTTTTCCCCAAACCAGACTCCAAGGCATGTAGGCTCACATCATCTGCATCCTTATCACTAAAGTAAGTTATTCTTTTTTTGTTGTTTGTTTTGTTTTGTGGAGACAGAGTCTCACTTTATCGCCCTTGGTAGAGTGCTGTGGCGTCACACAGATTACAGCAACCTCCAACTCCTGGGCTTAGGCCATTCCCTTGCCTCAGCCTCCCGAATAGCTGGGACTACAGGCGCCCACCACAATGCCTGGCTATTTTTTTGTTACAGTTTGGCCGGGGCTGGGTTTGAACCCGCCACCCTCGGTATATGGGGCCGGCGCCCTGCCCACTGAGCCACAGATGCTGCCCTAAAGTAAGTTATTCTTAATTCTTTTCCTTTTCTAGTGACGTGCTATTTGTGAATCTGTTCCATTTAACTAACTTTTACATATTCTGAACATAGATGTAATTAAGTACCCGGTGGTATTGTTTTACAATTCAAAATCATGTGTATAACAAGTTCATACTACAACTTGTTTATTTTTTTCTGTTCTAGCCTTATCACTTAGTTTTTTTCCATGGAAAATAGAAACAGGAAGTAGATAGACAGGCCACACATTCTTGGCTGGCTGAGTGACTTGTAGATTAAGCAGTGGTTTCTCAACTGTGGTCCTTTGACCCACAGCCTCGGCATCACCTGGGAACTTGTTAGAAATGCAAACTTTTGGCTCATGCCTGTAATCCTAGTACTCTGGGACAAGGTGGATGGATTGCTTGAGTTCAGGAATTCAAGACCAGCCTGAGCAAGAGTAAAGCCCTGTCTCTACTAAAAAAATAGAAAAAATGAGTAGGGCCTTGTGATGGTCTGAGCCACTAGGGAGGCTGAGGCAGGCGGATTGCCTGAACCCAGGAGTTTGAGGTTGCTGCGAGCTAGGCTGACACCACGGTACTCTAGTCTGGGGCAACAGAGTTAGAGTTATAGACTCTGTCTCCAAAAAAAAAGAGAAATGCAAACTTTCGCCCCTCACCCCCCCAAACCTACTGAATCAGAAACTACAGAGTGACTCTAATAGACACGAAAGTGAGAAACACTGTTGAGAGCTATTTAAAGTGCATCTGTGCTCAGCAGTGCAGCAACCACAGACAAGCTTGTTAGCAGCTCAGCTCCTGACCCCGTCCCAGACCTATGGGACTAAAATGCATTTGGCCAAGCTGTCCACGTGCTTTGTATGTACACGAAGCTTGAGAGGCCCTGGGGGACCTGAGCAGGCCTGCTCCAGCAGCTCAGCCCCAGTAAGCAGGCAAAGGCACCTGTGTATTGTGGAACACAAAGGCTTCTACTCAACCTTACCCGGGGCCTCACCTTAGGAGTCTGAAGTAGACAAGCTCTTCCTTTTGCCCCCAAACCTTTTCCCAAGAATCTCAAAAATTTCATGGATGACAAAGGACACTTACAGTTCAGCTTGAAAGTATCATCGACTTACCTCTTTTTTACAGATCCCTGAAGCTGCCAAACTTGATGGAGCATCACCTCTCACAATGGATTTCAGTTTTAGTGCCTTACGGAACAGAGATCTCTGTTAAGGTTCTTTAGTTGGCAGTAAAAGAATAGCAGGGTAAACAATTTGATTTAAAAAAAAAAGAAACTAACAAAGCACAAGTAATTTCAGACTAAAGTTTTGGTTTCCCTTACTGATATATTATTGAAACTAAGAAAGTTAGTGGGATATGGTGAAGCCCTAATGACAACGTCCCGGCCCAAACTACCCCAAACTCACCCTGTCATTTTAATGTATCAATATATCAGTCTTGTGATTCCTAAGCCAGGAGCATTAGCAAACACAGATTCCTAGGTTCTTGCTCAAACCTGATGAATCAGACTCTATCTAGGACAGAGTCTGGGTATCTTTAAACAAGGATCAACGTTTGAGAGTCTTGTAGCAATGCACTTGTTTTGGGAAAGAGCTTCCTTCGATGACAAGGGCTTCCTCCCTCCACCTGCTCTCCTTTCAGGCCAGAATCTCACCTGCAGCTGACAGCACTCGCCCTTATCCCTGCTGTGATGTGGGATCAGGGCAGACAGTTGGAACTGAGAAATACTAGTGTTTCCTGGGAGCGAGGCAAAGGGAGAGTGATTTCCTCTGGCACTGGCAATAAGGGGATGACTGTCTGCCACTTAACTGCGACGACTGCTCCCAACAATATTGTGGCAATTCAGGTCTTCTATGAGTGCCACTGCCATTCTTTGCTTCCTCTTGCCAGGGATGGGTTCAAGATACGCTTCCCAAATTGGCTCCCCACTTTCCAGAAAATTCCTAGGAGTCAGGCCAAGTGGTCTGTGCTCCCTTGACAAAAGGACTTCGGAGCTGGGCCCTGTGGCCACAGGTGACACCTACAGAGAAGTGCACCTACCCAGTTCTCAAAAATCTCACCTGTGGTTTCTACAACAATGCTAAGACAAATGACAGCGCTCCTGTAGCAAACATGAATGTCTTTGCACATGGCCGTTTGGGCTACACGGGACTCAGCACTACATGGCTTGCAGAAAAGGTTTCAGAATAAAACCCACCTGCCCTATCCTAACAAACTCTGCCTGGCGGGCCTCCTCTTTCTTCCGTGCTGACTTGGGTGACTCTGGTAAGACATCACTAAAAGATCGTCTATTAAGCATGTTCTAAAAAAGAAAAACAAGTTATGAATTCCACAAACGTTTGTTAAGTCTCACCCTTTGGCTTCTCTTAATGCCCAAACCTATTGGTCCAGATGGTCCTGTTTCTCTCTTCTCTGTTTGCTCACTCAGTAAGCACCCGCACAGCACCTGCCAGGAGGCAGGGTCCGCCCGACACTGGGAGGCGGAGCCAGCAGGTGGAGGGACAGTACTGTGTGATTCTTGGAAAGTGGTTCTGCAACCAGGCAGACCCGGAGCTCCACCACTTACCAACTTACTAACAGTGGGACCTGTGTCTCCACCTTGTTCCAGGAGTCAGGGAATGATACCCCCAGGAATACACATACTGAATTCCATGAAGATGGTGCCCCTAGAGTTCTGTAACTCTATGGCCGAGTATGTGGGTCAACTTGCGCAAGTTAGTTAACTTTTGAGTCTCAGAGTCTTCATGTGGTCAACACCTGTCTCCTAGGTGTGACAGGAGGATCACGCCATAAGGTGCTCAGCACAGTGCCCGGTGCATGCTCAGTAAATGTTACTTCTCTGCAAACCACGGGCAGAGAATGGGGTGCACTCATGCAGTCAGCAAGTGCTGACTGACAGCCTCTGACTCTGCCAGATTTGGGGGATGTGACAGTAGGGGGAGACAGAGTAAGTGACTGGTGACATGATTAGTACATGTGGTCACTATTGTGAAGGGAAGTATGTGGGGTTTAGCAGAACATTTAGCAAGGGACTTGCCTTCACCTGGGAGTGCTGGGGAAGCCTGGCTAAGGCAGGGAGGCTTCAGCTGACACCTGAAGGACATCATTACTCATCTTGACACCTTTTCTGCACCCTTCCTTGACTTTAGGAAAAAATGGGAATTGACATATTGCCAATTAAGTTTTGCTCTTTAGGGTCCTGGGATTAGCCTGGCCCAATCCGTGCAAGCAGATAGGGTGCACCAACCAGGCAGAGGGGTGCCTATAAAATGGTGTTAATCACTGAGCCAAGGGGAAAGGACCAGTGAGTGCTGGTTCATTTGGATATTATTCTACAGCTCCCCTGGGTGAGCGTCTAAAAACAAAGGCTCCAATTATTTGCACTCATCATTAGCGATGACTTTTACTAGGGTTTAACAATGCCTGGAGTCTAGGGGAGTCTCCCTACTTATTCTATGCCTCCTTATTTAATAGGAAAATGTTTTTTGCTTTTTGGGGTTTTTTGATACAGAGTGTCATTATGTCGCCCTTGGTAGAGTACTGTGGCATCACAGCTCACAGCAACCTCAAACTCTTGGGCTTAAGTGATTCTCTTGCCTCAGCCTCCCAAGTAGCTGGGATGACAGGCACTCACCACAACACCCGACTGTTTCTTGGCTATAGTTGTCATTGTTGTTTTTAGCAGGCCCAGGCCGGGTTTGAACCCGCCAGCCCTGGTGTATGTGGCCGGCGCCCTAACCACTGAACTACAAATGCCGAACCATAGAAAAATGTTTCTAAACGATGATTTTACTCTGCATTAACAATGATGAGTCTGGAGGCCTCCAAAAGCACATGCACCTCAGGAAATGACAGGCAGGTGCTGGGTCTCATCAATGTGGACACATCTCGGGGCTAGGAGGTGCCTGGCACAGAGTGGGTTTTCAGTAATGAAAACACTTGTGTCACTGCCTGATGTGGGGCTAGCTAGTATACCTGCAGAAAACTTAAAAAGCATCCCATCTCTCTCCACAATCCCCATTTTTGCCTACCTGCCAGGCATGGCACTAGTAGTGTTGAGCAGTATCACCAAGGACAGCCACCAAAAAAATCTGTCATTGCCCCGCCTCTTCCCCCTTGATTTCCACAGGCCCTGGCTTTATGAACATCACATTCCTGTATATGGACACTCAATGTCCCCCCTTCTTGTGATCACCATGACCAAATGTCAGCTTATGGTGGCCATAGCACAGTCTTGAAGGCAAGGATCAAAGTGACTCTGTGCTTTTCTACCCAGGACCTCCTTGCTAGGACTCATGCCCTCAACTCAGATACCACAAGAAGGGAAGATGACCATGGACCCAGAGTTACCTTATGCAAATCTGGCATCAAATCCTGGTGTAAAGATCGAATCAACATATCCAGAGTACGCCGACGTTTCTGGGCAAATGTTGGGGTTTCCAAAGTGGCTTTTTCACCATTAATTACTAAAGAAAATCAAGTTAAAAAGGGAATTAAAAACACGAATAGCTGTTGAAGAACATTCTTCTCAAGCAAACGTCCCACAGTGAAGGCCACCCTCCTTCCTGATACTGCCATTGGTATTACTTTTCCTTCACAGGAGAAGCTTAAAAACTCTGAATTTCACTATACAGATCCTTATAGTTTACAGGAATCACTATCTTATCTTTCTTATTGGGCTGCAAGTTCTTGAACAGAGGATCTATCTCATTTTACCTAAAGACCTCTTTGCCTTTACACCTATCCACCACCCATTCATCCATCCATCCATCCATCTGCCCATCCAGCCAAACACATGGGGCCAAGACACCAGGAGGCCATTCAATGGTATTAAATATACATTTTTTGCAGTGTTAGAAAAAATAACAATTGTCTCAGCAGAGTACTGGGACTCTTAGCCTAATAGAAGTTTCTTCTGGAAAAGAGCTGGGATTTTAGTGGACTATGGACGCTAAGAGCCAGTCAAATGGAACGTCCAGTTTCACATGAAGCACAGAATTGAAGTGAGTGACAGAGGTCAGGAATCTGCAGTCAGGCAAGTCATAAAGGCGGACCCCAGCCCTGCTGCCAGCTGTGTATTCTAAACGTAAGTATGCTGCTTCTCAGGGCCTCAGTTATCTGCCTTATAAAATGGATATAACCATATTTCCTTATAAGAGTCTTGTAATAAAAGTGAGATAATATATATAGTTAGCACAGTGCTAATAATATTAAAATAAACATTAACTACTGTTTTTTTCACACAGGGGAACATAGCAGGGACAGCCTTCATAGACTAAAAAGTGGAACTCCTGGGGGACAGGCATTTCCCAGAATGGATCCATGTACTGGGGTCAAGCTGGGCATGTGTGTGTAGGGGGCAGAATATCATCTATTATTTTAATCCTGTGACTGGGAATATCTTTGAGGGTATTTTGAGGGTATTTTCTACTTGGTACTTGGGAAAAATCCATTTTAAATGCTTTGTTTGATTGAATAATGGGAAAAGGTCAAGTTTTTTTTTTTTTTTTTTTTAAATGCCATTATCCCATTATCTCAGAGTTTCTCTCCCCCCCAACTTTCCTTCCTCCTGCCACATCCACTTTGGAATGCCCAGAGCCTTGTGAGCCCTTGGCTGCCACCTGTTTGCTCAGAACACTAAGTTCTCTGTCCTTCTGGGCCCCGCACTCTACCACTTACACTCTGTCTCCATCACATTTGGTTCCCTGAGCCCACACTCTTCTGTTTCTACCTTTCCAATCTCCAACTTTAGACCATTCCCAGCTGGGTCCCCAGGGCTGCAGACTGAACGCTAACTGGTGGTCACAGGCCCTCTGCAGAGACGCTCACCCCTGAGCCCTCCCTGGCTGCTTCCAGCTGGTTGCCCGGCTCTCTGACTGATCCTCTGGACTTGACACACATGGACGGCACAGTTGTAGATGTGGGCAATTTCACATGGAGTTTCAGCTTTCTGGCTTGTTTCTAAAACTCAGAACATTTGGCAGCGCAGGGCTCCTGCCCTGAAAGGCGCCACCCGGCTGGAGCAGGAGCACATGCCTGTCGCCCAATCCCTTCCACCACCCGCCCACTTCACTCACTCATATTCCCCACCTGTCTTTCCAGGCATTTAAGTTGGAGATCTTGTTGTAACATGTGAAGTAAGGGGTAAAGGACATTGGAAAGGATGAGAGAAAACCATCACTTCGCATGTAGTTTGCAGATTTCACTGCCTCTGCTGTGTCAGGAAAGTTATTGCTCAGACCTTGGCATGACTTGAAGTATGGGAAATAACAGCTCAGATGGCCCAGTTGGGAAGCAGAGGAACCCACAAAGGTCCCTTCACATCTGTTCTCCAGAAGAAAGATTTGGAAGTGTGTGAAGATCTTTGCAAGGGACCGGAGGGGCTGACAGAGAGGTTAACCCAGTGGCTTGGCTGAGCCAGGGATGTTTTGGTGACTGGAACAGACACACTCCTTCCTGCATGGCACTTTGTGCTGTTGTTGAGGGAGGGGTGATATTCAAGGCTACGCAGGGGCTACTGGGGAGACAGGAAGACAAGGGAGGGACAACATGTTCCTGTCCCTTTCCCTGGTCTGAGATGGCTTGGGCCAATTCTGAAGTAGGATTAAGACTAGAAGCCGAGGAGCAGTTGTCCAGGGGGTCTTGGTGAGGCTTTGACTCAATCAGTGCTATCTGGGGCCAGGTGACCAGGACCGGCAAGAGCAGAGGAGAACAGCATTTCTAAATGCTCCAGAGGTGGGAGAGGGACTCATATGCTGCCACTTAATGGGCACATTATGTAGGGGTATACAGCACACCTCCTGGCTGAAGGACTCAAGTACAACTTGGACTTTTCCTAAAAAATGCAAACAATGTCGCCTGATCATATGTGCCCTCATGGTAATGTGAAATAAAGAAGAATGCTCCAAAGCTGCATGGCAACGGTGACAGAGTCAGCCAACGACTGCAAGTGTGGGGCGGGACGGGAGGCAGCCAGCAGAGCCGCTGCAATGGCAGGGTGCCCGGCGGGAGGCTAGAGAGCAGCAGCTTCCTGGAGGGCACAAGTCTAGCGGCCTCACCCAGGCCTGGCCCTGGCAGGCTGGACCTCCACGACAGAGCCAGAGCCGGTAAACCCCAGCGACTTGGTCCTGATCACCTGTGAGGCAGTCCCACCATGGGGCTCCCTGGGGAGGGTGAGACAGAGCTCCTGAGGTTCGGGAGATGGGGGCTCAGAGTCAGGTTTTTGGATATTATCAGTGGAACTAAAAAAGTGGTCTCCAGCTAGTGATGCTTGGGGCGGTCAGGTTCTACACAGTCATAGTCTCATCCTCTCTCTCTCGCTCACATGTGTACACACACTCACACATACATGCACATGCATGTTTGTACACACACGTTCCTCAACAACATCTCACCCTCTACAAAGACCCAGATACGTACATAAGCAGAGACTCAGAAATGGCTCTATCAGAACACAGGGCAGAAAGACAAATTTAAGGCCAATGGTGCTGATGGGTGAGTGTGGAGACACCTTCAGAGAGGTGGGTAGGATGGTGGGTGGAGATGAGGACACAGCAGAAAACCTCCATGCCACTGCCAGAAAACTGGCAGCATGTCGTGTAAAGAATCAACAGGACATGGCTTGGCGCCATGCTAGCCACATACACCTGAGCTGGCGCATTCAAATCTAGCCTGGGCCTGCCAAACAACAATGACGGCTACAACCAAAAAATAGCCAGGTGTTGTGGCGGGCGCCTGTGGTCCCAGCAACTTGGGAGACAGAGGCAGGAGAATCGCTTGAGCCCAGGAGTTGGAGGTTGCTGTGAGCTGTGATGCCACAGCACTCTACCCAGGGTGACAGCTTGAGGCTCCGTCTCAAAAAAATAAAATAAATAAAAATCAACAGAACAAGGAACACTTAAACATTTTCTTATCCAGCATCCTGTGGGAATCTGAAGAAATTCATTCTAGTGTAGAACAAGTTGCAAAACCATTTCAAAACAGAAACTTACATTTCACTAGCAAAAAATCCCTGAATTCCTGGTGGTCTGTAAACACCGGTGGGGATGGCAAGGGTGGGCCAAAGAGTGGTACGCTTTCTTCTGAAAATATTTTCAGCCTATGTAAAGAACATTGCAGAATTAATTGGTTTTTCTTCAAAAATAACTGATATTTTGCCCTTCAATTTGCCCAGTCACTGATGGGATGTGTTCGGGACATGCATCCCTCAGCAGGAGCATCCTCTCTGGGATGCCAGAGCTGAGCCCTCCACCCCACCCTCCTTTGTAGCTTAGTAATGTGCCTTTGGGCAGGGGCTGAGTCTCCCTGAACCCCTCATGGTCCCACCCACCAAGCTGTGCACAAGGTCAGGTGCCCCAGAAAAACTGCAGTGGCCACTACTGACCACCCCTGGATGACGGGCAGTGTACTTGGCATTTTAAGGCATGGCTTTGACGCTGACTCTCACCAGCCTGGGCAGTGCTGTTACCTTCATTCTACACGTGAAGGCTGAGGCTCCGAGAAGACACATACTTTGTTTCAAAGCCTCTAAGTCAGAGATTTTCAACTGGTGTTTCTCGGCACACTAGTGCGCTCTGAGAGGATCTTAAGTGTGCCACAAAAATTTTTAAATACAATTGATTATTTTCAAAAGCAATTCGAAGCCCAATTAAGTACATTCTTTCTTTTACCCTTTTTTTAATCAACGTAATTTAAGTGTGCCACAGAAGTTTAATTATAGATTCAAGTGTTCTGTGAGATAAAGAGAGTTGAAAAACACTGTTCTAAGTTAATAAGTGAGAGATGGGATTTGAAACCAAATCTCTTTGGCTCAAAGTTCATGCTCTTTTTTACCAAACCATGACAGCTTTAAACAGATTAATATTTGAGAACAGAAGTGTAAACAGGCAAGAATGTAGCCTAGGAAAGAGGATATTCTGGTCGAGATCAAACATTTAATTTGTTCCCATTATATTAAAGTGGAATAAAATAATAAAGTACAATAAAATATTAAACTAATTCTGACCCTTGGGTCTACCACACAGAGCAAATTCTGGAATAAATTCTTCCTGAGAAGATGGTGGCTTGAGAGTGCTGGAAGGTGAGGGTGCTCATATTAAATCAATCAAGAAATATGTTTACCAAGAGTATCATAAATCAATGCCAAATAAACAAGTAAACACGAGAATTAGAACAAGCAAGGGCGATAAAGTCATTACCTACCTGTAATTGTCATTTTGTTGATCATACCTCACTAAGGCAAAAATATCTGTGGGATAGATTAAGGAAATTGATCGACAACCCTGATGCTCGCAACTGACAGCCTGTGCTTTGTTGTGCAGAATCATTCTGGACCTGCACCTTTGTGGTTAGGGCACCTGTAGCTCTTGGGTTGGGATAGAACCTTGACTTCTTTACATGAGACAGCCCAGGAAGACCCACGTGAGGGCACCATGACTACATTCAAAGTCTGTGAGTGCATCCTTTGGGGAAAGGGCTAAATCCACAAAGCTGTCAGAAAAGCAATATAAATCCAGCTATTAAACAATGAAGGGGCCGACAAAGTATAGAGCAATTCCCTTACCTGGAAATACAAACAGTTCCAACATGAAACTAGCCATATATTTCACCTCACTCATTGTGAAAGGAAAGCGATTTAAATGTTTCCACCGCACACCTTCCCTCTCTCTCCTGGCTTTGGTAGACAAAACAGAACAAAACAAGCCAAAGTAGCTGGTGGATCTTCCCAGCAGAATCTACGTTGCCTGTGCCGAGGCCGGTGGAGTCTCAAATAGCACAACGACCTTTATCCAGTGTCTCTCTTCCTCCTGCTCTTCTTCTGCCTTGTCGCCCACCTCTCCTCCCCCAGCTTTCCCTAGCTGTGGCTACAGAGCCATCAGTCCCTTGTGCCTCCACATCGAGGCTCAGAGGAGCGAATCTGCATTAGTGACCTGCTTGTCCCTTTTTAGAAAGAAAAGTG
Source organism: Loris lydekkerianus (assembly GCA_963574355.1). Classification (NCBI taxonomy): domain Eukaryota; kingdom Metazoa; phylum Chordata; class Mammalia; order Primates; family Lorisidae; genus Loris; species Loris lydekkerianus. The sequence continues at coordinate 20,646 of CAUYPK010138552.1, forward strand.
GCAAGCCCTGAATCTAAAACTTATAACTCAGGGAAGTTCTGGAAAATGGCTGCCTCTCAGTCACTGAAAAAGTCACCTCAGTTCCCCTCTTGCTCTGTACCTGAAGAAGTTTTCTGTTATTTGAGAACTACTTCTAGAAGGGGGAAATATTAGTCCTAAATCCAGTGAACAGGGGAGCTAGAACAGAAGGAAATCATAATGAACATGGAGGTGCATATCATTGTCTTTGCTGCCTTCGTGGAAGAAATTTGAAAATTTTCAATTTTTCACGTTCATGGTATATTTTTAGTTTATGAGAGACAAGTCCAAGTATCCAGATGCAATGAATCACAATGGTCCTGTCTCCAGGGAACATGAATAACTAGAGTTTATTCTGAAAATACCTATTTGTTGCCTTTTATTTAGAACGTACAACCTGTAGCGCCACTACCTTTGGGTTTCAATGTCATGGCCCATGACCAGAGCACCAGGGGTATTACTGTCTATTGGGCTGGCCACACTTATATCCCAAGCCTCTCTGGTGGAGCTGGGCTCAGACACTGCAGGGAACTTCAGCCCCATCACGGATCTTTGCCAGGGACATGAGCTGAACAGGGTTTAGAGGAAGCAAATAAAAATACTATTAATTCAATCATTTCTCACATTCTAAGAGATGATAATATAGTAGCTATTACCAAGGCTAAGACTCAACAAGAAAATCATTTTGGTCTTTTAACTTGAAAGTTTTTATGTTTAAAGCAAATTTTTGAGAGGATTCACCACCTATAATTCTCTCTAAACATTTATTACTGGCAGAAAGTGTCTCCCATTTTATAAACTGAGGAAGGGAACATATTTCAGGATTCGAGAGTTCTCTGAGAATTCATCCTTCCACTACTGCAATGGGTGGGGAAAAGAGGAGGGAAAAATCTGATGTTTACAAAAAGAAATCCCAAAAAGTGGGTCTAAGAATCTAGCATGTAAAACAAATCAAGTATGACATCTGGTTGGAGGGCCGTTTGAAGTCCAGGGAGGCTGACCAGCAGCTTGCTGTCCTGGAGCACCAACAAAGCCAAGGATACGTGTGAAATGGGAGCGGATCATGGAAGGCTTAAAGGCAGGAGAAGACTCCTCTCCTTCCTGGAACACAATGGTGACAATATCGTTTCCAATGTGGCGCTTCCTTTCCACCTGTAGTAACACAAATGACATCACTGAGAAAGACTCTGCAACACAGCTCCATCACAGAGTTAAAGAGTTAACACAGGTACCCAACACAACAAACCACAGCCACCAGCACAGAGCCCTGGACTTTAGGCATCTTTGACGTCTTGTTTCCCCTGATTTGCAGCCTAGTCCCTGGCCCTCCAGCCTGTCTCCCCTGCTCCCCCTCCCAACATGTCCTTTTGTCTACCTGCCTGTAAACACCTCCTACCTGGCCTCCTTGCCTCCATTTCCTCCCAGTTTGACAGCTCTGACTGTGTAGACCTTTGCTAATCACTTCTTAGGGTGCCATTCAAGGCCCCCTAACAAGAGGCACATGTCAGGATTCCGGGAGATGGGGTGCAAACATATGTATTTTTATAAATGCTGTAGCTAGTTCCAAAGCATATACCTGGTGAGAATGATGGCTCCACCTAATCTGACCCCACTTGACCCTTTCAAAATGATCTCCTATACCTGTGGTTAGCACATTTTTTTCTGTAAAAGGCTAGACAGTGAGGTAAATCTTCTCAGCTTTGGGGATCACATGATCTCTTTGAAACTACACACTGTTGCTGCTATAGCACAAAAGCAGCCATAGCCAATGCACAAGTCCAAAAGGCTCTTGATTTACTGAAATAGACTCCTGTCCTAGAACTTCACCCAGCAGAATGATTGGCTGTTCCTGTGGACCCACTGTGTGCTCTCGGCTCTGCATCTGATGGTCACATACTCTTCCAGATGGAAGAGTGGGGGTGGGGTTGATTTTCCCTCTCCTTGAATACAGGTGGCTGAATATCATATTAATAAATAAAATGTAGCAGAGGTGACTCTACAACAGTAGCCTTTAAAAGGACTGGCAGCTTCTGTCACCCTCCCTTCACAACATGAGCTTTTGGAGGCCTTGAGCAGAGAGGACCAGTGGCTCTGCTGCAGACAGTGTGAGGAGTGCACTGTGAGATCACAGCAGAAGAGAGGCCCTGAGACTCCACGGAGCAGGGGAAAGGCCAGCTGTTCTGGCATCATATCCAGCCTCCAGATTACCCTAGCCCAGCTGCAACCAATGGGAGACCCTAAGTCAGATCAGCAAACAACCTGCAGCTGAGCCTAGTCAACACACAGAAAGCATGAGATAATAAGATGGTTGTCTTCAGCTGGTAGTTTTGGAGTTTTTTTATGTAGCAATATATAAATGAAATCAGATAAATTACCACTCCCACCCAATTTATTTTGCATGGTCTCTTATTTCCAAACATCTCAAACTTGGTTATCTGTGTAAGGCCAGACAAAATGACACCTTCTCCAGGAAGCCTCCCTGATCTCTGTTAGATGGCACCTTCCTTGTCTTTCATTGTCCACAGCACTTTTGGTTTTTTACCTTTTTTTTTTTTTTTTTTGAGAAAGAGTCTCACTATGTTACCCTCAGTAGAGTGCCGTGGAGTCACAGCTAACAGCAACCTCCAACTCTTGGGCTTAAGCGATTCTCTTGTCAGCCTCCCAAGTAGCTGGGACTATAGGTGCCCACCACAGTGCCCAGCTATTTTTTGGTTGCAGTCGTCACTGTTGTTTAGCTGGCCTGGGCCGGGTTCGAACCTGCTTGCCTTGGGGTATGTGGCTGGTGCCCTACTCACTGAGCTATGAGTGCCAAGCCCCTTGCCCAGTATTAACTGTTCACTTTGTACCATGTCTCCTATTCTATTCAGGGGTCCTCAAACTTTTTAAACAGGGGGCCAGTTCACTATCCCTCAGACCATTGGCAGGCCAGACTATAGTTAAAAAAACACAAACTATGAACAAATTCCTAAGCACGCTGTACATATTTTGAAGTAAAAAAAAACAAAACGGGAAGAAATACAATCACATCACCTCATGTGGCCCGTGGGCTGTAGTTTGAGGACCCTTGATCTACATTGTAGATTCCTGGAGAACATGGTCCCTTTCTGATTCATATTACTGTATATACTTGAGTATAAGCCGAGATTTTTTTGGCACAAAATTTGTGCCAGAAAAAGCTCGGCTTATACTCGAGTAAATACGGTAGATATTAACCCCATTTTGCCAATAAGTAAGGTTTAGAGAGATTCTAATAATTTCAATTCAAAAAGTGATTTTTTTGGCAATTATTTCTTGAGAATGACAGTAAAAACACAGGCAACAAAATAAATAAAGTGGATTGTATTAAAACTTCTGTGCATCAAAGGACACTTAACAGAATGAAAACTCAGCTCATGGAAAGGGGGAAAATACTTGTAAATCACATATCTGATAAGGAGCTGAGACGCAGAATACATAAAGAATTCCTACAACTCAACAACAGAAAATCCACACAACCTGATTAATAAAGAGGAAAGAACTTGAATAGGCATTGCCTCAAAGAAGATACAATAATGGATAGTAGGTGCACGTGAGGACTCAACGTCACTTATCATTAGGGAAACGCATAGGATGGCTACTATCAAAAAACTGGAACATAACCAGTGTGGGGATGAGGAGAAACTGGAACCCTGGGGTGTTGCTAGCAGAAAGTAAAATGGTACAGCTGCTGCAGAAGTGGTATGTTGATTCTTCAAAAAAACTAAACAAAGATTTGCTACATGACCCTGCGATTCTCCTTTGGGTAGATACTCAAAAGAACTGAAAGCACAGATTCAAGCAGATATTTGTACACCTACATTCGGAGCAGCATTATTAACAATATCCAAAAGGCAGAAACAACCCAATGTCCATCAACAGGAGAATGGACGAGGAAAATGTGGACTATAGTGCATGCAACAGAATAGTATCCAGTTTTAAGAAGGTTTGAAATCCTGATACGTGCTACCCAACGAATGAACCTTAAGGACATTTCATCCTCAGTGAACTGTATGATTCCACTCAGACAAGGTACTTCAGAGTAGTCAAAATCATGGAGTCGAAATAGAATGCTGATTGTCAGGGGATAGTGGGGTGAAGGAAATGTGGGGTTGTTTAATAGGTACAGAGGTTCAGTTTGAGAAGATGAGAGTGTTCTGGAAATGGATGGTGCTGATAGCTGCTTAACATCGACTAATCACTGAAGGTGCTTAATGTCAATGAACTGTACAGTTAAAAGTGGTTTAAAGGATAAATTTTACACTATGCATATTTTACTACAATAAAAATAAGTACTTTTTTTACCCATCAACTGGTGAATGGATAAACAAAATATGGTATACATTGTGCAATGGGAAATTATTTAGCAATTAAAAGAAATGAAACAATGATTCAAGCCACAACGTGGATAAACCTTGAAAACATGCTAAGTGCAAGAAGTCAGATACAAAGGCCACATATTGTATGATTTCACTGACATGAAACACCCACACAGGAAAATCCCTACAGACAGAAAGATTAGTGGTCACCAGGGGAGCGGGAAGTGATGGTTAACAGGGTGGGGTTCCTCTCTGGGGCTAACAAGAATGCTCTAAAATGATGGTAGGGACAGTTGGATAGCTTTGTGAATACACCCAAAACACTGACTTGTACGCTTTAAGAGGGTAAATTAAGGTCGGGCATGGTGCCTCACACCTGTAATCCTAGCTCTCTGGGAGACTGAGGTGGGTGGATCACTTGAGCTCAAAAGTTTGAGAATAGCTTGAGCAAGAGTAAGACCCCTGTGTCTATTAAAAATAAAAAACTTAAGGCAATGGGTGGTGCCTGTGGCTCAGAGGAGTGGAGGTGGTAGGTTCAAACCCAGCCCCAGCCAGAAACTGCAAAAAAACATAAAATAAAATAAATTAAAAAAAAAATAAACTGAGGCAGGAGAATGGCTTGAGCACAGCAGTGTGAGGTTGCTGTGAACTATGACATCATGGCACTCTACCAAGGGAGACAGAGTGAGACTCTGTCTCAAAAAAAAAAAAAAAAAAAAAAGAGGGTGTATTATATGCTATGTTTATTATATATAAATATAGATCCGTGAGAGACTGGCGCCCTGCTATGTGAATTGTCACAATTTG
>CAUYPK010138555.1:0-12410 GCA_963574355.1 Loris lydekkerianus
GAGTTCTCTGTGGATTCTGGTTATTAGACCTTTATTGGAGGTATAACCTGCAAATATTTTCTCCCATTCTGAGGGCTGTCTGCTTGCTTTACTCACTATGTTCTTGGCTGTGCAGAAGCTGTTTAGTTTGATCAGGTCCCAGTAGTGTACTTTTGGTACTGCTTCAATTGCCTGGGGAGTCCTCCTCATAAAATATTCACCCAGGCCGATTCTTTCAAGAGTTTTCCCTGCACTTTCTTCAAGTATTTACCTATTGATCCAGTGTCTATATAGTAATTTTGCATACATTTTTATTTAAGGGAAAAATTTAAGTAGATAGTGTGAAATATTTTGCTAATTGTATAGAGAAAGAAAAAGACTCTTCAATTTCTTAAAGGGAAAAGTAAATTTAAGTTACGTTTTTTCTTAATATCAGGGCAGATCTTATTTTAGAGTAGAGTGGGAGAAGTAGAATCGTGGAACGCAAAAGACCAGCTCCTGAATTAATCTCAGTAAAATTCAGGGTATGCAAGTGAGCATGAGGCATAGGAAATGCTGATCACTTCCTTGAACGCTTGAAATTTGTTCAGAGGTATCTAGTCGTAGAGAACCTAGAAAAGGAAGAGGCAGCTGATGTTTTGCAAAAGTTGGATGGGGGCAAACTCACTGAAAAAGTTTTGGTTTAACCCCGGCATGAGGGGAAACAGTTTGCAGAGGTTTAGGTGCTCACTTGGTTTACAGGAGAGTCTTGGGTACGATTGTTGACAGAAGAGGTAATAAACACACTAAAGAGTTCATCTATTAATGACTTCCTGAAAAGGAAGAATTTGAATCACAGCCTGAAAGTGGGAAGGATAATTGAAAAAGTATTATTTAACCTAGTTGATATTTATAATGAATGGTAATTTTAGTCATTAGCCATAATGGTGTTTATTTGAAGTATAACTCTTGAATGCTACAATAAACCAGGATTCAGACTGCAAAACAATAGGATTGTTCATTATTTAAAACGTTATCGGAGCTTCTGGGTAGAAGGCCAAACGCAGGGTGTGTGTAATTGGGTTGATGAAGGGCGGGAGCTTTCCTGTCCATCGGAATCTTGGATGTGGAGGAGGGCCCGCAGGTCCAGTCGTTGATTCGTTGTATGTAACCTGTGAAAGGATGGCGAAATAAATGTTCTTTGAAACTCCTAAAAAAAAAAAAAAAAATTAATAGAGAACCAAGAGATGGATCCAGCTACTTACTGTTATTTGATCTTTGACAAGCCAAAAAAACATTCAGTGGGGAAAAGATTCCCTATTTAACAAATGGTGCTGGGTAAACTGGCTGGCAACCTGTAGAAGATTGAAACTGGACCCACACCTTTCACCATTAACTAAGATAGACTCTCACTGGATAAAAAATGTTTTCTTAGTATTGTATCACATTAGTATTTTCTCATACAAAAATAATTTTCATTGAGTAATTCCAAATTATAATCAAGAAGTGTTTCTTCCTTACTGAGTATACAGGACTGACCTTGATAGTAAAAATGCAAAGAGAGAAAGACATATTCCCTTTTCTACAAAGAAATTACAATGGAATTGGGGAAGCAAACATATCCAAAAAATAATTAATGGCACAATATAGCTATGCTTAGAATAGGAATGAAAAATTCAGTAATATAAATGGAAAGGAAAGACTTTCACAGGAAGAAATGAGAAATGAAATCACCCTAAATACTAGATGCCGTATTAAAATATCTAGTGCTATTATTCTAAAATTATGAGTAGCTCAATATTTAGAGAAGGCAATACTTAGAAAATGACTGCAATGAAAACAATAATTTATTCACATTTTATTCTGTTTTTATTAAGTGAAGAATATGTGCTGAAGATTTGTCATACTAGGACAAAGTTAATTTCTTCTTCATTAGAAATGACACTACCCCATTTTACTCATATTTGGTACATATAATATACCAGGACCACCCTCACATATAGAATGTAGGAAAGCTACCAAAATACAACTTACATTTGAATACTTTGTTCTCTCCTATTTGAATTCCATAGAGTAAATACAAGACACAATTGGACTAACAGTCAATGGAAACTCACTTCTTGTTGACACAGCTACATTTCCATAAACTCTGTTGCTATTGAAGTTATTTGTCCAGGGTCTTTAAAAAAAAAAAAGAAAGAAAAGCAGCTCATGACTAAGACAGTACTTGCTAAAACAACAACCAAATAAACCTGCCTTGATTACATTCATGAGGTAATTCAATTGAACTATACTGCATGAAACCTCAAACACAATAGCTCAAATCTCTAAATGTAGCGGGATAATCAGGGTGGAGAATATATTGTGGGAGTGATTAAAAATTGCATAAGAGAAATAATGATCCATCCTTTAATTACGTTCCTTTGTAGTGAGCTTAGATCAATATCAACTGTTTGTTTTATTCAAGCTCTTTTATTTGTCCTTTTTAAAGAAGACACGGCGTGACCGTGAGGTACAAGAGCTAAGAGAAACTCATGAGCCTTTGGCAGAGAAGGTAGAAAGTATGATAAAAGTGATAGACATTTGGTCTCTGCAAAGGAGAGCCTGTGCTGCGAAATAGCTAAGAGCTCATCCAGAATGAGTCCCAATAAACTTGCCATCTTTTGTCTAATTTTTACTGAAGCATGGGAAACTCATGATAAATATATAAAACATGGAAACGTGGGGGCTATATGCACAGTGGTATTTTTAAGTGCATTTTTTGAGTGTCCCCTTGAACACAGATGTCCACTGGAATAGTTTAATTATGGAAGTTGCCACTTTCAATATTTCTCTGGGTTCTCATCATCAGTGCCAAGTGTTATTGCTATTGTTGTTGTTTTCTTTGTTTTGCCAAGGAAAATGAGGAAATAAATATTAGCTTTTTAAAAACAAAGGATGCTCCAGAAGTAAACCCAAGGTGCCCATCCCGTGCCAGGTTGAAAAGAACATATGGAAAAGTGAAAGAAAACATCCTTTGAGGGTGGCCTGGGTTGAGGTCACATCTTATGATCTGCTAGGGACACTGCACCTGGTTCCCAACACCAATGTCACAGACAAAGCTGAATACTCTCTTTGGGAGTGGCATTGTATGAAGGTGAGGCTTCCTTTAAATCAGATTCCTTTGAATGGGAAAATTTATACATTCAGGGAGAGTCTAGGTGTTAAAGTTACAATGGACATAGTACTTCCCTGGGATGGCAGGGAAAGTGTCACAGATCTTCTGTAAGGGATAGGGTTTCTGTCCTGGGGGAGCCACTCTGTCACCTGCAGGGGGCGGTAGCTTTAAAAAGAGTTGTGTTGTATTTCTGGGTCACCTTATCTTGCCTCATAGCTGGTGGTATATACACCCAAGGGACCTGTTTTACGTGAAGCCCCTTCTTTTGTGTCTTCACATCTTTCAACACATTAATTACTAAGGAGTGTAAGAGAATTAGGAACATGGGCTCCTGGGGCAGTTTGGATTCAAGTCTTGGCTTTGCCACTTACTGGCTGTGTGACTTACCCACTGTGTGTCTCAGTTTCTTCACCACTGCCTTTTCAATGATGTTGTTTTGAAGAATTAGAGGATACACAAAAAGTGGTAAAATACTAACTGGCACCCAGTAAGTGCTCAATGAATGTAGGTATTATTATTATTATTATTGGTATATAATAAAGGCTATAAAATCAGGTTTAATTTAAATGCTCAGAGAATGAAGCACTTTGTAAACAGTCAAGAATCAGATAAAAAAACTTCTTTTTCTTAAAATCCTTGTAAACAATACTCCAATTCTTATACAAATATAACATTTCCTAACACTAGGATCATAAAAATAATGTAACTTCTAATGATAATCTTGCAATGTCTCAGGACGTCCTTCTGAATCCAATAATAAAAAGCTGAAAAGATATGAGAATTGAGAATTAATATGTATTGACCCAAATAATCCCCTTGAAGATCTTGTAAATTGTAATTATAAGTTATGTGGGTTTTATTTCCCCAATTTGCTTGTAAAAGCAGAAAACAACCCAGAAATCCAATCAGATGATTTCAGGTAGTCAGTTATAGTTAATTAAAATGTCATCATATTTTTCAAATTGCTCATGCTTATATACTTACATCTTTCAAACATAGGCTTTTAGATACATTTCTCAAGAACTGAAAATTGAACTTGTTCTTGTTTGTGTATCAATTCCTACAGAGGGATGTTTATAGGCAAAGCCAATATGGATATAGATATAGATATATTGGCTTTGCCTATATATATATAAAGGCAATATATATGTATATGTATATATAATATATATATTCAGAAATTTAAATAACTTACTTGATAAAAAAGAAAAGATAGAATTAAATAAATTAAAAATTTAGCACAGAGGGCAGCGCCTGTGGCTCAAAGGAGTAGGGCATGGCCCCATATATCAGAGGTGGTAGGTTCAAACCCAGCCCTGGCCAAAAACTGCAAAAAAAAAAAAAAAAAAAAAAAAAATTGGCACAGGAAGCTAGAAAAGTAGACCTAAAGAAAATAAACCTAATAAATAAACCTAAAGAAAGTTGGGGAAGAAATTTGCAAATGTAAAAGCAGAAATTAAGAAATTAATAAACAGAAATAAATAGGATTTATAGTAATATAAGATCAGTTTCAGTGAAAAGTACAGATGAAATTTGCTGTTTTAATTAAGAAAAACATAGTAAAAATTTAAATACACAATGTTATAAATAAAAAAGATGTTACAACTATAGACCAATAGGAAATTATAAATTATAGAACTCTATTCATAACTCTTTGCTAATCTATTTGGAAAAACTTGCTGAAATATATCATTTTTCTGAGAAAGATATAAATTTTAAAAATAGAAATAGAGGAGAAGTTAAGGCAACAACAAAACAACAAATAACCACAAAATAAATCAACAAGACTATCAAAGAATTATTCCCTTTCCTGCACCCCTCTGTAGGTCTTATGATAAATTTCTAGAAAATCTTTTTAGAGTAAACTATGCTTTTGCTAACACACAGAACTTTGGCCATTACAGTTCATTCTTCACATGTGGCTAGCATAACCTGCTACGAAAACTTCACAAAGATAGCAAGCAGTAATAAACTTATAGGATATAAAAACATAAATAAAAATTAGCAAGAGCATTTAAAAGCATACTAGGTTTTGAAAAACATAGCCTATATTTTAGAAATACAATGATAGCGCAACACTGGGGACTATTAATGTAATTTACCATATTGATAGATCAAAAGAAATAAAAACACATTTATTATAATAAACATTAAAAATGCCTTTGATAAAATTAAGCATTTTTTTATTAAGTTAAGCAGAGATAGATGCTGATAGAATATAAGAAGCATATTTATCACAAATCTAAGTCAATATTATTATATGAGTGATAAAAATAAACTTAAAATATAACCATGTTTACTGTTTTTCAATGTTTTTCTGGAAGATCACTCAATGAAGAAAAAGCAAGCAAAAGAAATAAACAGCACATCTCTTAATGATATAAAATTAACACATAATAACTAAGAAAATGCCGTGAAGGCTATGTTAACCAGTTTGATGAAAATATTTCAAATTGTATATAAAACCAGCACATTGTACCCCATGATTGCATTAATGTATACAGCTATGGTTTAATTAAAAAAGAAAAGAAAAGAAAAGAAAAAGATATGAAATTAACATTTCTTACAAAAGATAAGATTCACTACCTGGAAAATGTAGGAGACTCAACTGAAAGCAGCTAGATCTAATAACTGAGCTCAGAAGAAAGGTCAGATACAAAATAAAGACAGGAGTGAAGAGCTTCCCCTTGCACCGGTAATAATCAGTGGGCAGTCAACAACATTTTGTAAGCATCTAAGATTTTCTAGATGTAGGGAAACTTAAGTAGAGTAGCCAAATACGGGATGAAAAGCGGGAATATTTGTATTAATAATCAGAGAAATATAAATGGAAATGGCAATTAAATAGTACTTTATATCTAAATTAGCAAAGATCCGAATATAATAATTACCTGTGCTCGTGAATGCAACAAAACAAGCACTCTCATATGTCATAAGAATATAAACAAATACAACTTTACTTGAGGGCACTTTTGAAATTTATTTCAAAATCTATAAAATGGGCCTCAAAGTCCTGGGTTCAAGTGATTCTCCTGGCTCAGTCTCCCAAGTAACTCCCAAGTGCCACTATAGCTGGCTAATTTTTTTTCTATTTTTGGTAAAGATGGGGTCTAACTCTTGTTTTCTCAGGCTGGTCTTAAACTCCTGACCTCAAGCAATCCTCCTGCCTCAGCCTCCCAGAGTGAGCCCCTTCCCAAAATGAACATATTTTTAACACTGAAATACCTTTCCAGAAACCTATCCTAAAAAAAATAAGTAGAAAAGGGTGCAAAATAGATGTGTGAATATATTTATCGAAGCAATGTTTCTAATGGTGAAAACTAAATAAGTACCCATCAGTAAAAACTTGGTAATGTAAATTGCAGTGAATACATCACTATTCAGTCATTAACGTGTGTGCTGTACAAGACTATTTAGTGACTTGAAAGATGTTCATGATATAGGAAACTAAACAACTGCACCATTCTATCCTATACTATACACGTACACATGTGCACACAGGTTCTGAGCCCAGGAGGCTATGATGACTCCAGCTCTTCCTTACACCTCTTTGTATATTGGTTTTTATTGTTATGTATGAGAACTCTAGTTGAGCTGGAGGAATAGATATCTGTGAAATGAATTCACAGATATCTGAAGGAGAGAGAATAAAATGAGTAGGAATGGTGGCATCCGGCTTGATCCTGGCAGAGTTAGACTATGCTTGAGCCTCATTGAAAGCAGAGGATGGAATTAGATTTTAAAGGAGATATTTTTGTGAGAAGGTGTATGAACCTGGACACTAGCATTGCCATTTAAAGATCCAGGTGACAAAATGGAGACTAATACTGGGACATGACCATTTCCCCTGTTCTTGCATGGAATCCTATGCCTCAGGAAAGATGACAGATAGGAGCCACTGTCTGCAGAAGCAGTAACAGGCACTGGAAATAATGGCTTCAGTGGACAGGACTTTATGGGGGAAAAAAAAGTGGAAATACTCCTCCTGAGAGTCTACTCACATACAGATTAGAACTTTAACTACATACACTATGCCTCTTACATTCCTTGCTGTGATATCTCTCTCTCTCTCTCTCTCTCTCTCTCTCATCCTCACCCCCCCCCCCCAATCAACTTGGACATTTTTCTCTGATTTGCCTTTCAGTTCACTAATCTTTCTTTATCTGTATTTAATTTTCTATTAAACCTATCTTTTAAGTTCTTTATTAAATTTGTTGTATTTTCCATTCCAGAATTTCATTTTTTTAAAAAAATTTCAGTCCCCTGCTGATATTTCCACTCTTTCATTGATTTTCTTTAACACATTAAACCCAGTTGTTTTAGTCAGTTTATGATAAATTTAATCTTGATCACCTGTGGGTCTACTTATATTATTTATTTTTCTTGGTTCTTTCCTTTAGTATATCTGACAACTTTTGATTAAATTATGAGTATTGTTTATGAGACATTCTAAAGGCTCTGCCTGATATCTGGAGAATGTATTTTTGTTTCTGGCAGGTTATTAAAATAGAAGCAGATCACCCTAATCCACTCTAGTATCAAGGTCATCCATACTGAGGTGTAATCTTTATGAAGGCTAATCTGTTTCAGGTTTTTTTACTCCTAGCATGTAGTTCTGCCAGGTACTTACTGCGAGCATCAGGTGTTTATCAAAGTTTCTCATTCTTAGCAATCTCTGAACTTCGATCTTTGCCTACCCATGCCGTGAGCCTATTGAAAGCTCCACTTAACTTCTTAGTCTCTTAGCCACTTTAATCTTCTGAGACTGTAGGCCTTTTAGAAGGCTTCTTCCTAAAAGGGAAAGAAGCACCAAATGTTTAGCACCCTTTTTTGCACCCTTTTGGATTTTTCTGCTGTTTGGGATCTTGTTCCCACTACTCCTGGCTACTCCTGAACCCCAATTTTTGTCTCTTTAGCTCCATGAGATTATTGACAACTTCATTCAGCTTCTTTGCCAGTTAGCCTCAAATGCCTGTTCAGCCTCTCAGACATGCCTCATTGGTAAACCAGCAAATAATTCAAAGAGCTTTGTCATTTCTCCATCAAGAAAATGGGGTCTATGTTTCTTCCTACTGAGCACGCACAGACCTTCAGGCTGGCTTCATCAGTAGAATATGTAAAAAGTGATGATTTGTGACTTCCGAGGCTAGGTCACCTAATTGCTACACATTTCCTCCTCCCTTTCCTGGGAAGCTTAGACTTGTAAACCAGCCACCATTCTGGGAGGAATCCCAGCATACCAGTAGAGAGAGTGTAAGGAGAAGAAATGAGGTCAGATTACAGCCAGCACTAATTTGCCATGATGTGACTAAGCCATCATTTAAGTCAAGCTGTCCCATTTGATTCCATATAGAGCAAAGGTGAGTTCTTTCCACAAATTCCTGCTTGAATTGCAGGTTGGTAAGCAGGAAAAAAAAAAAAAATGGCTGTTATTGCCACTAGGTTTGGAGGTAGTTCGTTATGAAAAATAGGTAACTGATATATATATAATCTATAAGATTCTTTATAATATTACTCCTAGTTACTTATTTTTCAACTTAAATTCTACATTTTCTCTCATCTGTTTTACTCTGAGCTTGTTTGAAAATACCTGTATTTTCCTCCCTACAGCCTTTATGCGTGTTCTTTGGTCTGCCTGGAATACTTTACCTCCTTCCATCCTCATTCTTTGTTCCCTTACTCCTTCAAGTCTGAGCTCAAATACAACTTTATCAGTGAGAACTTTTCTGACTGCTTTACTTCTGGCCATAGCATTTCTCATTGACTTACATATTATATACTTAATTTAGGTTGGTTAATTGTCCATAAGAATATATGCTAGCTGAAGCAATAGATTTTTTTTTTCTAAGTCCGAAGTGGTAGGGAATCAATAACATTTTTTAAGCAAATGAATTAACTTATTTAAAATTTTGCTTTGTTGGATATTTCCGTCATTCATCTCTTTTTGATACTCATATGCTCACGTATCGGGGCCAAGGTGTCACCTCCTGTTTCCAGTGGATCCTAAATGTGCCTTTCTATTCGGCTCTCAAACTGGCCCTTATGTCCAAATTACATAGTCTTGCCACCATATGTAATCAGAATAGACAAGCAATGACTCACAGTGTGAACTCTGAGGAATAAACTATCAGTAGAATTCATTTGATTGCCTCAAGCACACTTCCATTCTGCATGTAATTTGCCAATGCATATGTAAAAGGAAAGGTAAAAAGGAAGTTGTGTGAAAAATGACTGAATCTTCTTACATGCTTTTTTTAATATTCTAGAGAATATTTGCCTTCAGCAATGGACTATGAAAATCACTGTCTTTGGGGGTTAGGAGCCAATATAATCATAGAATCCTACTACTCAAAAAATCCTAGCATCAGAGTCCAAAAAAGCTGCTGTTTCCAGTTTGTTTATCTTTTATAAAAAAAAAAAAAAAAACATGGATAGGATAGTTAAAGAAAGTAATCTTCTAGATCTGATTTTGTTTCTTTGCGTACTCTAAGATTAGGGTACTCCAAAAGGAAGTGCACTCTTCTTCCTAGATTTCTTCTTGAGTCAAGCTGTCATTCTAAAACTGAACTGCTGGATTAAGATATATTACACGCAAACAATAACAACAATTGAGGAAGACCTGCCAAGTGGTTAAGCCGCCTATCAAGTAGCAAAAGTACAATTGTACTTAGCCTGAAACTGCCATTTTTTTAGATACTTATAAATGAATTGACATTGGAAAAACATATATCCAACAAAATGAATGTGGGGGCATGGCTGGCTTAACATCTAAAATGTTCAAGGGAAAAAATAACAAAATGGATGAGTTAGAGACTAGAGTTTCAGTGTAATTGAAGACGTGATAATACTTAAGAACAGAGGTGGAGACAAGATGGCTGACTGAAGCCAGCTTTCCACAGAGGCTCCCATTCAGAAGGAGAGTTAAAGGACAGAAATTTAGCAAGTAACCTGGTGGATTAGAGCTGCACCAAGACAGAAGGTTGAAAAACACAGATCAGCCCTACTGAGGTGAGCTGCGACCACAAGGATACAAACAAAAGGTACAAAATCCATCACCAAGCAGGTGGGAGTCCCCTCCCCCATGAGAATGGCTCGGAGTGCCCCACAAACAAACAAGCAGAGTTCAAAGGTCCTCCCACTACACTCCATGGGAGAGACCCTCTAAAAACTGGACCTACCTCCCCTACTAGGGTGCCACGGCATTCTCCTGCCAGGCATAAAACTGTATAAAACTGTATATATTCTCTACCTGCAATTCTGAGCTCCCAGCACTCCGCTTCACTCTTACTCTGAGGTCTGGAGGCCTGTCCCCCAGGAGTCCAGATTCTTGGGTGTTTTGTCAAGGGGTGTGGACAGGGCCTGGACTGCAGCTGGTCTAGTGCTGATTCTGTGGCACGGGAGTGAGGAGAGGATGGTTGGCTAAGAGGGAACCATGCCAGAGTGGTGGTGCCCCGAGGTGCAAAGCAGCAGCCATTTTTTGGCAACAATAGGGCTCAGACACAGATATTCTGAAGCCATACCCCCTGTCTCTCTGGGCAACCAGAGGAAGCCAGGCATTTTCTCAGGTGGCAACCACCACGGAAAAGATCTGGGATGGAAATGCAGGCCCCATGAGTAAAGGGTTTGCCTGAGGCGGTACCGGCCTAGGTGGAGGGCAGGGACTAGAAAATGCACGTGCAGTGCCGGCTGACTCCCAGGGTGGGGCTGACCCAGAGGATTGCTTTACTTAGCCTGAGATGCACCCAGCCCTCAGGGGACTGTCAGCCTAGACAAAGGAGTGCAGGAGGCTAGAACTGACAGCTAACCGAGCTACAAATACAATCCTTTGCAGCAGCAAAGACAGGGCCTGAGACACAGGTTCTGTGAACTCAAAACAGCTTCTTTTCTGCAAGGGAATTTAGCTGGGACAGAAACAAAGTCTGCAAAGTTGTTCTATTCGGTCAGTAACATTGGTTAGGGGCAGGACTGAAACTGAGTGAACACTCCCCAGCCTTCATCAAGCACTGGAGGTTGTCAGGCCTCACCTCCCCCTGCTGGAGGCAGAGAGCAGTGGCCTGGCTAAGCAGATATCGATTTCCTTGTGATTCAGGCAGGTGCAAACCCATGGAGTATCTGCTCATTGGAGGCAACTGGGTCACAGCCCTGTGGGGCTATCAGTGACTGGGTGTGACAGAGGTGCAAGGTGGGTAAGGAGGCATCAACCTTCCCAGACTAACCTATTTGCTGGTGGACTTCACAGAGCATCAGAGCAAGTCATACTTGAGTTGTCAGCAGACCCCTGCGATCTAGTTGCCAGATACCCTTTAAACTCTCCCACATGAGACAGGTGCTGACTGAGACAATTGATTTGGACCTTTAGAACTGAGCCAATCGCCCAAGGACTATTCAAGTGGTGCCCTGGGTCTGTGGTTGTAGGAAGGTTTGATTTTCCTTTTCTAATTATTACCTGTGGGGGGCGGGGTGACTTAATTGCTGGTATTTCTCCACAGCTGAGACTTCAACCCAGAGTAACTGATTCACTAGGGTGAGACAGAGACCAGCTGAAAGCAAGACAGAACTACTTAGCCCCACCACACCAAAAAGGCCCCGAGTTTCTCAGACCATAGCCTGAGACGGTACGGGTCCTTGACAAAGCTCCAGGGGAAAAGTCAAATGATGTAAAATAATCATGGGGCAGAATGAGTGGAAACACTCTGGTAACATAAATAATCAGAACATATCAACCCCCACAAAGGAAAGATGTGGCAGATGTAACTGAAGATCTCATTCATAAACAGCTGGCTGAGATGTCAGAAATTGAATTCAGAATTTGGATTGCAAACAAGATTAATAGAATGGATGAAAATTTGGAATTAGAAATTTAAGGAACAATTCAAAGTTGGAATTAGAAATTTGAGGAGAAATTCTAATGTTGTCTCAAGAATTTAACGAATTTAAAGACAAAACGACCAAAGATTTTGACGCACTGAAGCAAGAATTTGCAGCCCTGAAAGAGCTGAAAAATACAGTAGAATCCCTCAGTACCAGAGTGGAGTAAGCAGAAGAAAAGATTTCTGATTTTGAAGACAAAGCATTTGAACACTCCCAAACTCTCAAAGAGGAAGAGATATGGAGAGCAAAAATGGATCATTCTCTCAGAGAGCTCTGGGATAATTCAAAGAAGTCTAATATGCACCTCATTGGAATCTCTGAAAGCGAGGAAGTGGCCTCGCAAGGCACAGAGGCCCTTCTCCATGAAATTATGAAAGAGAATTTTCCAGACATGCCAAGAGATTCTGAAATTCAGATAGCAGAC
>CAUYPK010138560.1:0-36491 GCA_963574355.1 Loris lydekkerianus
CATGCTACGGTAACTAGGAAAATGCCAGGAAGGCTATGTTGACTATTGGGATGAAAATGTGTCAAATGGTCTATGAAGCTAGTGTATGATGCCCCATGATCATATTAATGTATGCAGCTATGATTTAATAATAATAAAAAAATAAAATAAAAAAAATAAAATCTGTGTCTGATAACTCTGTTAGCTGGCTCCTCTTTGGGTCTGTGTGTTTTGTTTTCTCTTGATTTTTTTTTCTTTTGGAGACAAAGTCTTCCTGTGTGCCTCAAGAGTGCAGTAGTGTGATCACAGATCACTGCACCCTCAAACTCCTGGGCTATAAAAGTCCTCCTACCTCAGCCTCCCCAGTAGCTAGGATTACAGGAGTGTGCCACCATGTCCAGCCAATTTTTTTTTTAAGAGATGGGGGTGTCACTGTGTTGCCCAGGCTGGTCTTGAATTCCTGGTCTCAAGTGATCCTCCTGCCTCAGCCTCCCAAAGTGCTAGGATTACAGGTGTGAGCCACCTGTGCCCAGCTTCCCCTTGATTTTTGAATATGTAAACTTGCCTTCTTGTGTGAGTCTCACTCTGTTGCCCAGGCTGGAGTGCAGTGATGTCAGCCTAGGTCACAGCAACCTCCAAACTTCTTGGCTCAAGCAATTCTCCTGCCTCAGCCTCCTGAGTAGCTGAGACTACAGGTGCCAGACAGGACACCCATCTAGTTTTTCTGTTTTTAGTAAAGATGGGATCTCGCTCTTGGTCAGGCTGGTCTGGAGCTCCTCAGCTCAAGTGATCCTCCCACTTTGGATTCCCAGAGTGCTAGGATTATAGGTGTGAGACACTATACCCATCATGAAACATGAGTTTTAAAATACTGTTTTAAACACTGTTTAATATTCAACTGACTTGGCTTTCTCCAGTGCCACAGAAAGCAGAAAACTTCTATGTAAGTAATCTCTTCCAGCTACTATCAAACATGGACTGTACAGGATAGTTTAAGAAGCAACATATTCACAAGACACATGTAGCTACACCAAGTTGGTAAACGTGATAACATGTGTTTATTGGTGTTGATAAAACATGAATGCTATGTGATGCATACCCAAGCTGCTCCCAGATGTCCATCCACCCCTTGGCAGTGATGTTGCAGAGTGTAGGAAAGGTTGCTGGAGGGCCAGGAGAAAAATAAGGCCAAAGTTTTTCTGCAAGTGTCAGTTAAGGTGTAAACGTAAATCTATCATTCCAATTATAAAATGAAATCTCTCCCATTTCATAACCCAGGAAAACTCTAATTTATATGCTCTCCACGCTATCCCATGTCTCCAGTGAATGCTAACTTGCCATTCTTTTTTTTTTTTTTTTTAATTGCTAAGGTTTTTTTTTTTTTTTTTTTTTTTTTTTGGCGGGGGCTGGGTATGAACCTGCCACCTCTGGTATATGGGGCCGGCGTGCTACTCCATTGAGCCACAGGTGCCACCCAAATTGCCATCTTTTGCTGATGGTGGCAAGGCAGCTATTCTGGGGCAGACTGCACACACATCAGGAAGATCTACCCGTGCCTCCTCATACTTGCCAGTAACATCTGTTGGCATGAAGCCCTTCAGAACTCAACACAGATGGTTAAAGAGTAAATCTCTCAGGATTGCAAGGAACATTTCATTGAATACTTTCATATTTTACGCTTTTTCTGTCTTCTGAGCTAATAAGATTGGGATGGGCAGTTTCAGGATCTTAGTGTCAAATCTTCCTGGAACGTGCTGATCATTGTTTATAGGCTAAAATGTGGAGAGACACAGAAACTGTCTTTTGTTGGCTCATATAAAATGACCACCCGGGATTTTAGGTCTTCATATTTTGAATACCTTCGATGTCTGTCAGAACATCAGAGTCTGCTGCCTACACTTTGCTGCTGTTTCCCCTCGTGGATTATATGGGGCACACATATGGTCTGATAATTGTCTTTTCAACTTGTTTTCTTCAACATCCTTCTTTTCCACATCTGCAAATCCAATAAAATGGTAACTTGCTACTCTTTCAGTAAATGCTTGCATTTAAAAAAATTCATTGCATAATTCTTCCCTTTGCTCTTTCACTTCTTTCTTCATCTGATTTAGACACTTAGATTTCTTACTTCTTTTTCTTTTTCTTTTCTTCCTTTTTTTTGAGTCAGTCTCACTCAGTTGCCTTGGGTAGAGTGCCCTGGCGTTATCATCGCTCACAGCAACATCAAACTCTTGGGCTCAAGAGATCCTCTTGCCTCAGCCTCCCAAGTAGCTGGGAGTACAGGTGCCCGCCACAATGCCTGGCTGGTTTTTCTATTTTTAGTAGAGACAGGATCTTGCTCTTGCTCAAGCTGGTCTTGAACTCCTGGGCTCAAGCAATCCACCTGTCTTGGCCTCCCAGGGTGGGAGGCCTTAGTCACTTGGATTTCTTTTTCTTTCTTTCTTTCTTTCTTTCTTTCTTTCTTTCTTTCTTTCTTTCTTTCTTTCTTTCTTTCTTTCTTTCTTTCTTTCAGACAGAGTCTTACTATGTCACCCTTGGTAGAGTGCTATGGCACCACAGCTCACAGCAACTTCAAACTCTTGGGCTTAGGCAATTCTTTTGCCTCAGCCTTCCAAGTAGCTGGGACTACAGGTGCCTGCCACAACGCCCAGCTATTTTGTTTTGTTGTAGTTGTCATTATTGTTTAGCATGCCTGGGCCAGATTCGAACCGGCCAGCCCTGGTGTATGTGGCCAGTGTCCTAACCACTGAGCTATGAGCGCCGAGTCTAGACACTTGGATTTCTAAACCACCTTTTTTTTAGCATCTTCAAGTTGCCTTTGCAGGGGCTCAGTGTAGCTTCTGAACTCCCTCCTATGAGTAGCTGCAGCTTGCTCAGTGGGTGTCAAGGTGTCAAGGTGTGATCCTGGTGGTCAGAGGAGACCGTGCACTGGGGACACAACAGCTCCAGGACCTTCTCACAGAGCAGAGCCAGAAGCTGACTGTGCTTCTCACACAGGGGCTCCTCTTTTTGTCGTTTTCTGTTGCTCCTCATGGGAGCAAGAAGCTGCTTAACAACATCAGTCATGTGGTATAATTGGATGTCCCTCTGCAGGCTCTTGTGGGGGCAATGATGGGGGTACATGGGACAGTACAGGACGTCCTGTAGGTCTTCCCAGCACTGGTGGTTGCAGGAGCCACAGAAGTTGTGCCCACATTCTGTGGTCACTGGGTCTCTCAGGTAATCCATGCAGATGGGGCAGCTGGCCTTTGCTTGGAGCTCAGCCAGGGAGGCTGCAAGGGCCATTGTGCAGGGTAAATGCCATCTGAGCTTCCTGTCTCAGCAAAAACCTTAATTCTGCAGGAGGCAAGAAAACAGAGAAGCCCCAACTCTTCAGCCCTCTCTTCTTTCTGGAAGTCAATACCTAGGAATCTTGAGTCCTTCAAGTGACCTTCTGCTTCCTTTTCTTCAATTTCACTGGAGCTTCCAAGAGCAGTCAGAGCCCTGTAGTCAGTCACTGCTCTTCCTATCTCCTCCTACCTTTACTGGTTTAGCAAAGTGAAGGTCAGCAGCGAGTCGTGTTGGGCAAGACAGCACACAGTTGTTTCTGTGGCCCCTGGTGGGATCCTGCATTGGCTATTCTGCTCTTGGTAGTTGCTCAGCTAGGACTGGGGAGCTCCACTGGTCAGGGGTTACTGGGAACTCTCAGCTACTCCTGTCCTTGCAGAGAAGATATTTCTTCCTTTTTTTTTTTTTTTTTAATATTTTTTATTAGATGTTTCTTCCTTGATCCAGGGCAGAAGATGCCACACAATCTCAACCACTTCGTTCACCAATGGGATGTTTATTTTTTTCTGAAATGTGGTCATTATATATGAGAAATTGTAAAGATAATTTGAAGCCTATTTAGAGAATATTCATGTTTTATCCTTACAGATGCCTAGGAGCACTAGCCATCTCAGAGAATTTTAGTCCAATCAGAAAGTTAGATAATTCACAATTGGCCCTGAGTGTCTGTGAGGGCCTGTCTATTCAGTCCTACTCCTGGAATGTGACCATTTGGGTTCCAACCCACACCCTGAGGATTCGCCCCGAATTCATTTTCCAACAGTCCTGCAAGTCTGCTCAAAGCTCTGTTCAGCTTCTTAGCTACCTCTTCTGAAATTGTAAGACCAGTAGAGTGCCAATACTAGGCTTGGCTATGTGGATTTCCATTTTTCTGACTTTTCTTGGATCTTGTCTTTAAAAAAATTTATTGATATGTAATAGCTCTACATATGTAAGGGTACATGTGATATTTTGATACATGTACACAATGTGCAATGATCAAATCAGGGTAACTGGAATATTCATCATCTCACATTTGTCTTTTGCGTTGTAACATTACAATTCTTCTCTTTAAGCTATTTTGAAATATACAATAAATTATTATTATTATTACTACTACTATTATTATTATTTTTGAGACAGAGTTTCAAGCTGTCACCCTGGGTACAGTGCTGTGGTGTCATAGCTCACAGCAACCTCCAATTCTTGGGCAACCTCCACCTCTGGGACTCAAACAATCCTCTTGCCTCAGTTTTTCTATTTTTAGTAGAGATGGGGGGGACTCGCTTTTGCTTAGGCAGGTCTCGAACTCATGAGCTCAAGCAATCCACCTGCCTTGGCCTCCCAAAGAGCTAGGATTACAGGTGTGAACCACCATGCCTGGCCTACAATAAATTATTATTAACTATAATTTCCTTATTGTACTGTTGAATAATAGAATTTGTTCCCTCTATCAACTGAATTTTTATACTCGTGAACTAATTTTTCTTCATCTCCTCTTCTCCCTTCCCTTTTACAGCTTCTGGTAACTGCCCTGCTCCTTTATACCTCCTATGAGATCCACTTTTTTAGCTCCTACATATGAGTGAAAACATGCAATATTTGTCTTGCTGTGCCTGGTTTATTTCATATAACATAATGACCTCCATCAATGTTGCCACAAATGACAGGGTTTCATTGCTTTTTATAATATTCAGTAGTGCGTATATACTACATTTTCTTTATCCATTCATCCTTTGATGGACACTCAGGTTGATTCCATATCTTTACTATTGTGAATATTGCTGCCATAAACATGGGAGTGTAGGTGTCTGTCTCTTCAGTATACTGATTTCCTTTCTTTTGGGTATATACCCTGCAGTGAGATTCCTGAATCATATGGTAGTTTTATTTTTTGGTTTGTTTTTTAGAGACAGGTCTCACTCTGTGGCCCAGGATAAGCATAGTGGCCTAATCATAGCATTCTCCACTCACAAGCTCCTCTTGCCTCAGCCTCTCAAGTAGCTGGGACTGCAGATAATATGCTATCATGCCCGGCTAATTTTTCTTTTTTTCTTTTTGTAGAGGCAGAGGTCTAGGTTACCCAGGCTGGTCTCAAACTCCTGGACTCAATCAATCCTCCTGCCTCAGCCTTTCAAAGTGCTGGGATTACAGGTGTGAGCCACCTCACCCTGCCTGGGTTCTCTATTCTGTTTGATTCATATATGTGTCTAGTTGTATGCCAATACCATGCTGTTTTGGTTACTATAGCTTTGTAGCATAATTTGAAATCAGGTAGTATGATGCTTTTAGCTTTATTCTTTTTGTTCAGGATTGCTTTAGCTATTTGAGGTCTCCTGTGGATCCACATGAGTTTTAGGATTGTTTTTCCTGTTTTTGCAAAGAGTATAATGGGTATTTTAATGGAGATTGCGTTCCATCTGTAGATTGCTTTGAGTGGACATAATTGAGTGGACATATTGAGTGGACATAATTATTATAGCCTTATTTGTTCTATGCTTTTAAAAACAGAAGGATTTTAAGAGTTCTTTTGGAAAAAATTTAAATTTTATGTTCTTTTTTTTTTTTTTTTTTGAGACAGAGCCTCAAGCTGTCGCCCTGCAACCTCCAACTTCTGGGCTTAAGCAATTCTCCTGCCTCCGCCTCCCCAGTAGCTGGGACTACAGGCGCCCGCCACAATGCCCAGCTATTTTTTGGTTGCAGCCGTCATTGTTGTTTGGTGGGCCGAGCCTGGATTCAAACCCGCCAGCTCAGGTGTATGTGGCTGGCGCCTGAGCCGCTTGAGCCACAGGCACCAAGCCTTATGTTCTTTTCTGTTTGTTTTAAGTTTTAAAGGTAAAACTGAGTCTTAGAACTTTATTAATAAAGTGAATTTAAATGTAATTTAAAATATTTTACAGCTGATTTTCAAGCAGGCTTTGAAAAAAGCTATTGTTTAAGTTTTATAGACTGTGTTGGAATAAAGCTGCTATGCTGTGGATAATTTCATACTTTTTGTTTGTTTGTTTTTTGCAGTTCAGCTGGGGCTGGATTTGAACCCACCACCATTGATATATGGGGCCAGCGCCCTACCACTGAGCCACAGGCACCACCCAATACTTTTTGTTTTTTAGACAGGGTCACTTTGTCACCCTTGGTAGAGTTCTGTGGCGTCATAGTTCACAGCAACTTCAAACTCTTGAGCTCAAGAGATCCTCTTCCCTCAGCCTCCCAAGTATGTGGGACTACAGGCACCTGCCATAAAGCCCAGCTATTTTTAGAGGTGGAGTCTCACTCTTGCTCAGGATGGTTTCTAACTTCCTGGTGGCAGGAAGGGAGGGGCTAACTGCTCTTTGAAGGAGCTGTCTCAGAGAGATAGGATACATACATGCTCAAGGCAGGAGTAGATCCAGGTTTTGTGGACCCTGAAGATACACCCCATTTGGGACTTCTTTAAAAAGAATAATACAGCTGAGTGCAGTGGCATGTGCCTGTAATCATGGCCACTTGAGAGGTTGATGGAGGAGCATCACTTGAGCACAGAAGTTTAAGACCAGCCTGGACAACACATTGAGACCCTTTCACAAAAAAAGAGAGAGAGAGAGAGAAGAAAAAGATCATTTAAAAAAGAATACAAGGCTTGGTGCCTGTGGCTCAAGCGGCTAAGTCACCAGCCACATACACCTGAGCTGGTGGGTTCGAATCCAGGCTGGGCATGCCAAACAACAATGGCTGCAACCAAAAAAATAGCCAGGCATTGTGGCAGGCGCCTATTAATCCCAGCTACTTGGAAGGTGGAGGCAGAAGAATCGCTTGAGCCCAGAAGTTGGAGGTTGCTGTGAGCTGTGATGCCACAGCATTCTACCCGGACAGCTTGAGAGTGTCTCAAATAAATAAATAAATAATAAAATAAAAAAGAATACAAAATATTGGCCAGTCAAGGTGGCTCACATCTATAATCCTAGCACTTGGAGAGTCCAAGGCAGGTGGATTGCTTGTACTCAGGAGTTCGAGACCAGCCTGAGCAAGAGCAAGACCCCCATCTCTACCAAAAACTAGGCTAGGCACGGTGGCTCATGCCTGTAATCCTAACACTCTGGGAGGCTGGGGCAAGTGGATTGCTTGAGCTCACGAGTTTGAGATCAAGCCTGAGCCAGAGCGAGACCGTCTCTAAAAAAACAGCCAGGCATTGTGGTAGGTGCCTGTAGTCACAGCTACTTAGGAGGATGAGGCAAGAGGATCGCTTAAGCCCAAGAGTTTGAGGTTGCTGTGAGATGTGATGCCATGGCACTTTATTGAGGGTAAAAAAGTGAGACTTTGTCTCAATAAATATATATAGAAAAACTAGCTGGGCATAGTGGCACATGCCTATAATCCCAGCTACTTGGGAGGCTGAGGCAAGAGAATTGCTCAAGCCCAAGCATTTGAGGTTGCTGTGAGCTATGATGATACCACAACACTCAACCCCACAGCAACAGAGCGAGATTCTGCCCCTCCCCCCCAAAAAAAGAAAAGAAAAGAATACAAAATTACAAATAAAATGAGGTGGCTGGGTGAGGCAGCTCACGCCTATGATCCTAGCACTCTGGGATGTGGAGGCAGGAGGATAACTTGAGTTCAGGAGTTCCAGACCAGCCTGAACAAGAGCAAGACCCCATCTCTCCTAAAAATAGAAAAATTAGCCTGGCATTGTGGTGGGTTCCTATAGTTCCAGCTACTGGGAGGCTTGAGGTAGGAGGAGCATCTGAACCTAGGACTTGGAGTTTGCTGAGAGCTGTCAACAAAGACTCTGTCTCAAAAAAAAAAAAAAAAAAAAAAAAGGTATAAAACTGAATATTTAGGATGAGAAAATAAACAATTCAGATAATTTTAAAAACTGACTGATATGACAGACATTAAAACTCTAGAAAAATAACAATACAGTGAAACATCTATAGTTGACCACCTCCCTATGTTGACCAACTTGAGTTGGCCCTAATTTTCATAGGCCAGACGTGCACCACATGTAATATCAGTACAGCAGGGTTAGTTCCTTATGTTTATTTCTGTATATTGAACAGTCTATTATGGTCCCTTGGGTAGTCAACATACAGAGGTTCTGTAGTATTTTTAAAAAGCAAATTGCCTAAGACATCTCTGTAATGTTTTTTCCTGTATGTTTTGACTATATACTCTTTTACACCTCTTCATATGATGTTGGCTGTCTTTCCTGACCAAGAGAGAAATTCCATTTGATGAATGAATACAAAAGCCCCCACTTACAATTTTGTATACTGAATGATCAGCACATTTTCCTACAGACTAGCTTCTATTTCTGCCCATTTCAAATCCATTTTTCCTCCATTGTTAAAATACTCCTAGCACCAGGCATTATAGGATCCTTCATATTGTCATACCCTTCCGGTTCTGTGCCTGTTTCACAGTCAAGGTGAGTTATCCCACTAAGTGATAGGGAGGAATATTCCTGGAAGCCATTCCTATACAAGGACAGCTAGTAGTAATTCACTATACATAGAAAAACCTGAAATCACATAAATATATCCTGAATATATCCCCCAACCAAATATATTCCCGATTCACCTTCCCTGAATTTCAAAATTGCAGAGAATATCTAACACCACATGAAGTGCAGGGCCATAGAGAAGTCTAGAGTAGGAAGAGACCGTGTGGTTCACCAGTCAGCCTTTGACAGACCCCAGCTGGAGAAGGGGCAAGCTAATTAAAAGAAGTTTAGTTGATGTGGAGCCACTGAATAGTTCAGGCCAAGAGCTAGGATTGTTAAGGCAAAAATAAAAGGAGCATGTCTCTAATCCTGGCGCTCTGGGAAGCAGAGGTGGGAAGATTGCTTGAGCTCAGGAGTTTGAGACCAGCCTGAGCGAGAAAGACCTCACTCTCCTAAAAGTGTTATGGGGGCAATTGTAGTCCCAGCTACTGGGGAGGCTGAGGCAAAAGGATTGCTTGTGCCCCAGAGTTTGAGGTTGGTGTGAGCTATGATGCCACAGTACTGAGGGTGGCAAAGTGAGACTATGTCTCAACAACAACAAAAAAAGTGAGTCTCTGTCTCAACAACAACAAACAAATTGGTTCATTAATCATAACAAATGTACCATACTTATGTAAGATATTAATAAGGGGAACTGGGTAGGAGGTATACAAGAACTCTCTATACTGTCTTCTCAATTTGTCTATAAATCTAAAAATGTCCTAAACTTTTTAAGTCTGTTTTTAAGTTACGGAACAGTTACCAAGTTTTATACAGAGAGAACTTCTTGAGCATTAGGTAACTTACCAATGATGCGTCATGAAAGTTTTTACTGTGAGCTTGAAAAGTAGCAGAAAAATTTAAAGTGTTTGATTAATCAAGTTTAAACAAGTTCCCGATAAAACTGACTGGCTCAAATGTCCTATTTGTCATTGTAGGGTTTCTTTTAATTCAATAAAGAGTAATAAAGACTAGTGAGTAAGACTTTGACATATTCAAGATTGAGGGTTGAGAAAATTATCTGGAGTCAGGAAACGTGCTTTAATGGGAAATTGTGTTTGTTTATGAAATACATTTCTACTATTTTCACTTACAACATAAGTCACATCAGCAATTAATGTTTTTTCTTTTCTGATAATTTTTCCTCCTCACAAACCCCCAATCCAGAATAACTGTTGTGCTCATCAGATGAATATGATTTATCTCCTTTTTGCAAGTTAATATGATAGATTATTAAAAAAAAAAAAAAACAAGTGTTTTTAAGGTTTCTAAGCCTAAATCAGAACATTGCATTGCCTTAATGAGGGTTAAGAGACTGAATCTAAGAAATCAGAAATAAAGTAAAAAAAAAAAAAAAAAAAAAAAATTAAGAGAATAGGCTTGGTGCCTGTAGCTTAGCAGTTAGGGCGCCGGCCACAGACACCAGGACTGGTGGGTTCAAACCTGCCCAGGCCTGCCAAACATTGACAACAACAACAACAACAACAACAACAACAACAACAAAAATAGCCGGGCATTGTGGCAGGTGCCTATAGTCCCAGCTACTTGGGAGGCTGAGGCAATAGGATTGCTTAAGCCCAAGATTTGGAAGTTGCTGTGAGCTGTGACACCATAGCACTCTACCGAGGGTGACATAGTGAGACTCTGTCTCAAAAATAAATAAATAAAAGATGAAGAACCAAAGCCCATGAGCTTTTGAAAATAAAAGATTGATATTTTAGTATCAGAGTTGTGCTCACATATTTATGTACAAATATGTTCATAATGCTATTTATGAAAGTAGTAAGTTGACCGACAATAAGAAAATAGTTATAGTGTTTCTATAAAATGGAAAATATGTAGGTATTAAAAAATCATCTTTTTGAAGATTATTGAAAGTCACTGCCAAATGTTCATAACAAAAATGTTAAATTTAACAAAGTATGTACACAATGGTTCCAGTGTTTAAAGAATTATAAAAGTACATGTGTTTCCTCAAAATGCTAAACTCAAAGTCACCATATGACTCAGAAATTCTGTTGCTAGATATATGCATCATAAACCATGTACAAAAACATGAACGTTCATAGAAGTATTATTCATAATAGCCAAAAAGTGGAAACAATCTAAATGTCCATAAGCTGATGAATGAACGAAATTTAAAATATTCATAAAATGTAATATTATTCAGCAATAAAAAGGAGGAGGGTGGCACCAGTGGCTCAGTGAGTAGGATGCCAACCCCCTATACTGAGGGTAGGGTGGCAGGTTCAAACCCGGCCCCGGCCAAACTGCAACAACAAAAAAATAGCCAGGTGATGTGGCAGGTGCCTGTAGTCCCAGCTACTCGGGAGGCTGAGGCAAGAGAATCGCCTAAGCCCAAGAGCTGGAGGTTGCTGTGACCTGGGTCACAAGGGTGACAAAGAGAAAAAAAAAAAAAGGAGGAAATACTATTACATGCTACAGCAGGGATAAATCTTGGAAACACGCTAAGTGAAAGAAGGCAGATGCAAAACACCATATATTTTATGATTCCATTTACATGCAATGTTGAGGAGAACAGGCAGGTATCTAGAGACAGAGAATAAATGAATGACTGCCAAGGGCTGGGCAGCAGGGAGAGGGAGAGAGTGACCAGCAGCGGATAAGCAGATTTTTAGGGGGAGCCATAAAAATGTTCTAAAATTAGGCTTGGCACCTGTGGCTCAAGCGGCTAAGGCGCCAGCCACATACACCTGAGCTGGTGGGTTTGAATTCAGCCTGGGCCCGCCAAACAATAATGACGGCTGCAACCAAAAAATAGCCGGGCATTGTGGCCGGAGCCTATAGTCCCAGCTACTTGGGAGGTGGAGGCAGGAGAATCGCTTGAGCCCAGGAGTCGGAGGTTGCTGTGACCTGTGTTGTTTTAACAGCACTCTACCCAGGGTGACAGTTTGAGGCTCTATCTCAAAAAAAAAAAAAAAAAAAAAAGTTCTAAAATTAGATTGTGGTAATTGTTGCCCAACCGTATAAATGTACAAAAATAGCTATTAAATTTCATACTTTAAATGGGTAAAATGTAATGGTATATGAATTATTCTCAATAAACCCACTAAAATGCATAGGAAAGAGACTAAAAGGACATACTGATATTTTAATGATTTTTTATCTCTGGATGATGGAATTGTGAAAGATTTTATTTTCTTTTTTTCTGCATTTTTCCAAATTTTCTATGATGAAAATAAATGCTATTTAAAACAAATAAATGAGGGATTTAGCCAATCAATGCTACTCTTAAGTGTGATGTGTGGATGGGTGCTAGTCCCTAAACTGTCATTGCTCTGGGACAAAATACAGAAATTGAGAGCAAATACCTGGAACCTTTTTTTTTTTTTTTTTTTAAAGAGTCTCACTATGTCACCCTTGGTAGAATGCGGGGCATCACAGCTCACAGCAACCTCAAACTCTTGGGCTTCACCGATCCTCTTGCCTCAGCCTCCCAAGTAGCTAGGACTACAGGCCCCTGTCACAACACCCAGCTATTTTTTTGTTGCAGTTGTCATTGTTGTTTAGCAGGACCGGGCTAGGTGTGAACCTGCCAGCCTCAGTGTATGTGGCCAGCGCCCTACCCATTGAGCTACGGACGCTGGACCCTAGAACATTTTTAATAATTTTACATTGCTGTGCATCCAAATACTGTTCTTTTTTTTTTTTTTTTCCCTCTGAGACAGTCTCAAGCTGTTGCCTGGGTAGAGTGCTGTGGCATTACAGCTCACAGCAACTTCAAACTCTTGGGTTTAAGAGATTCTCTTGCCTTAGCCTCCAAAGTAGCTGGGACTACAGGTGCTCACCACAATGCCTGGCTATTCCTTTTTTTGCAGTTGTCATTGTTGTTTAGCAAACCCTGGGCCGGGTTTGAACCCCCCGGCCTTGGTGTATGTGGCCAGCACCCTACCCACTGAGCTACAGGTGCTGCCATGTATGACCATTTTTATTGTATTTTACTAAAGTATTGGTTCTCAATGGATTGGGAGAAGAAAAAAAGACCTGATCCTTCACCATAGTTAGAGAAGCCCCGTGCTACTTAATTTCTGATACCTTTTTCAGAAAATATTTAGATTAAAAGCTGTGAGTAGTGGGGTGGAGGAAAAAGAATAAAAACAAACAGATTAAAATAAGCTATATAGGGGCAAACAGGATGGCTCATGCCTATAATCCTAGCACTTTGGGGAGGCTGAGGTGGGAGAATTGCTTGAGGCCAGAAGTTCAAGACCAGCCTGGGCAAAATAGTGACACACCTTCAAAAAAATAAAAAATTAGCTAGGCATGGTGGTGTGCACCTGAGGTAGTCACTTGAGCCCAGAAGTTTAAGGTTATAGTGATCGATGATCTGGCCACTGCACTCCTGCCTGGGCAACAGAGTGTCTCTGAAGCACACGCACACATCCCATAACAATACAAATGATTAGAAATTATGTTTAGAAGGAAATAAAAATAGAGGGCCCTGCTTCCAATTCTCTTGGAAGTGCTCTAAACTTTCTCTTTGTTCTTCCTAAATAAAATCTCTTTGTTACCCTAAAAAAAAAAAAGTTTGTAGATTGAACAAAACAATTGAGAAAGAACAACCAAATCCCACCATCACCAGCTTGTTAAGGATGAGCGGACAGCAGGGGAGGAGGCCTGTGAACCAGGTAAGGTGCAAAAGGCTCAGCCTGGGCTCGGCACCTGTGGCTCAAGCAGCTAAGGCGCCAGTCACATACACCTGAACCGGTTCGAATCCAGCCCGGGTCTGCCAAACAATGATGGCTACAACCAAAAAATAGCCTAAGGGTGGTGTCTGTGGCTCAGAGGAGTAGGGCACTGGTCCCATATACCAGAGGTAGTAGGTTCAAACCCGACCCCAGCCAGAAACTGCAAAAAAAAAAAATACCCTGTAGTCCCAGCTACTTGGGAGGCAGAGGCAGGAGAATCGTTTGAGCCCAGGAGTTGGAGGTTGCTGTGAGCTGTGATGCCATAGCACTCTACCCAGGGGGACAGCTTGAGACTCTCTCTCAAAAAAATAAAAAATAAAAAAACAACAAGAAAAGGCTCAGCCTGTCCTTTGGGGGAGCCTGCTCCTTTGAAGTGCGCTGGAAGGGCCCATCACATCTTCCTTGGAATGGAATCACAAGGTTGGGAAGTCTCCGTGAATGGATGAGTTAGATCAACTTTAGTGCATTTCCCAGACATCTTAGGAAGGTGGAATCAGAGGTTGATCTGTTTTTCATAGTCCTTGAAATTTGATCTTTGCTAAAAGTCATAGCAGGGGGTCAAGGAAGAATATGCCCATGAACAGGGTAAAAGCATTCTTTCACCTATAGCCCAGAAAGCCCTCTTCAACCTGGCAGTGTAGAATGGAACCACTAGAATGGCTCAATGGTGGCTGAATCTTCCACTCCACATTCTGTCCTCGTGACACCTGTAGCAGAGCAGTGGACCAAGGGACTTTAAAATGTTCTCCAGGATGGGTGTGGGCATAGGTGTTGTGTGTGGATGAAGCCAACAATACACTAACCCACTTTGGGGTGGCTTTATGCAATATTAATAGTACTCTGTTTCCAGCACTTTCTCTCTCAAAGACATTTCAATTCCAGATGAATAGATATTAGGTGTAAGGGTTTGCCAAATCTTTTGCAGTCAGTTGGTAGTCTCTTTTGCTGAATGGTGGCATTTGGGAATTAGTGCCCCTTTCCTTAGTGGGAGAAATGCTGTCTTAGTGTCCACACCCTTGGCAAGGGCGGTATTTTCTGTTGTAGAAATAATAGGCGAATGAATGGGCCTTGTCATTAAAACCCTGTCAAGCTACAATGACTTTCTGAGGTTTGTATATGCCTTCTTCATAAAAAGGCTACCTGTGAATCAGAAAAGCCTTTTCTTTTTTCCTTTTTCATTTTTTTTTTTTTTTTAGAGACAGAGTCTCACTTTATTGCCCTTGGTAGAGTGCTGTGGCGTCACAGCTCGCAGCAACCTCCAACTCCTGGGCTTAGGCAATTCTCTTGCCTCAGCCTCCCAAGTAGCTGGGACTACAGGTGCCCCCCACAACGCCCGGCTATGTTTTGGTTGTAGTCATCATTGTTCTTTAGGAGGCCTGGTCTGGGTTTGAACCCGCCAGCCCCAGTGCATGTGGCCAGTGCCCTAACCACTGAGCTATGGGTGTTGAGCCCAAAAAATAATTTTTTTTTTTTTGAGACAGAGTCTCAAGCTGTCACTCTCAGTAGACTGTTATGGTGTCACAGCTCACAGCAACATCAAACTCTTGGGCTTAAGTGATTCTCTTGCCTCAGCCTCCCAAGTAGCTGGGACTACAGGCACCTGCTACAACACCCGGCTATTTTTTGGTTGTAGTTGTCATTGTTGTTTGGCAGGCCAGGACTGGACTCAAACCTGCCAGCTCTGGTGTATGTGGTTGGCACTCTAGCCACTGAGCTACAGGCACCAAGCCGCCAAAATAATTTTTTTTAATTGTGATAAAATATATATAACAAAAAACACAATTTAAACCATTGTGAAGCTTAGTGTTAAGTACATTCATTCACATTACTGTTCAACCATTAATTACCACTGTCCATCTTCAGAATTTTTTCATTAGACTAAATTGAAACGCTGTAGCCATTAACACTAACTCCCCATTTCTTCCTCACCTCAGCACCTGGTAACCATGATTCTACTTTCTGTGGCTATGAATTTGACTATTCCAGACACCCTATATAAGTGGAATCACACTGTATGTGTCCTTTTCTCCAACACAAAAGGACAAAGCACTCTTCCTTTGCTTAGTATAATGCTGGCAAGGTTTATCCATGTTATAAAATGTATCAAAACTTTATTCCTTTTTAAGGCTGATGAGTATTGTATGTATCACATTTTAGCTATTCATCATTTTTTTTTTTTTTTTTTGAGACAGAGTCTCACTATGTCACCTTCTGTAGAGTTCTGTGATATCACAGCTCACAGCAACCTCAAATTCCTGGGCTTAAGTGATTCTCATGCCTCAGCCTCCCAAGTAGTTGGGACTACAGGTGCCCGCCTCAGGGCCCGGCTATTTTTTGTTGCAGTTATCATTGTTGACTAGCAGGCACAGGCCGGGTTCAAACCCACCAGTGTCGGTGTATGTGGCTGGCGCCGTAACCACTATGCTACGGGCACTGAACCTAGTTATTCATCTATTGATGGACATTTGGGTTTTTCCACTTTTTGGCTATTGTTGAGTAATCTTGCTAAGAACTTGAGTGTACAAATATCTCTTTGAGTCCCTGCTTTCAATTCTTTTGTATGTATAACCAGAAGTAGAATTGCTGCATCATATGGTAATTTTATATGTAATTTTTTGAGGAACTGCCATGCTATTTTCTATTGTGACTGTACCATTTTACATTCCCACCAGCAATACACAGGGCTTCCTGTTTCTCCACTTCCTCACCAACACTTGTTTTTGCATTTTTTTAATTCTTTTTTTTTTTAATAACCCTCCTAATGGGTGTGAAGTAGTTATCACATTGTAGTTTTGATTTATACTTCGCTAATGATTAGTGATGTTCAATTTTTTTTTTTTCATGTACTTATTGGCCATTTGTATTATCTTCTTTGGAGAAATAACAACTGAAACTCTTTGCTCATTTTAATTCTTATTTTTTAAATTCTTATTCCTTTATTTTCCAAAATGCCTCCTTTTTTCTAATAATTACATATCAGAATAATAGTTTTGATTTCATAATTATTTTCATTATAAAGAGTAAAAATAATTCATACCATTACAACTTCAGTTAAATATAATGAGGATCCATCACCCAGTCATAGACACTAAGTAGATCAGTAGATCATTTATTAATTTTCCCATACAAGTACCTTCATAAATTCCTCTTCAGTGAAAGATAGCATCTTGGCAGCTTCAGTATGCATCTTTTGCTTTTTTAAACAACAATTAATTTTGTTTATTTATTTATTTGACATGGAGTTTCACTTTGTTGCCCTTGGTAGAGTGTCGAGGCATTGTAGCTCACAGCAACCTCTAACTCTTGGGCTCAAGCGATTATCTTGCCTCAGCCTCCCAAGTAGCTGGGACTGCAGGCGCCTGCCACAATGCCCAGCTATTTTTAGAGATGGGGTCTAGCTGTTGCTCAGGCTGGTCTCCAACTCCTGAGCTTAGGCAATCCACCCGCCTCAGCCTCCCAGAGTACTATGATTATAGGCAGGAGCCACCTTGCCCCAAACATCAATTAAGTGTAATTGTTTCTTGAACTTTACCATTAAGGTTATACCTTAATTCTTTTTGTGTTTTTAGCTTCTTGTTTTCTGATTTTAACACCTCCATTTTTGTGTGTTGTTCATTTGTTTGCTCTGTCCTTGCTTTAATTTACTTAATGCCAATTTATACTTTTCTGCTTCTTCTAGAGCTCTATTCAAGAGAACCTGTGTGGCACTTTGACTACTTGCAGCCTGTTTCTTTTCTTTTGAGACAGAGTCTCATTATGTTGCCCTCAGTAGAGTGCTGTGGCATCACTCAAGATGCTCACAAGATGATCACTGAAGAAGCTCACAGCAACTTCAAACTCTTGGGCTTAAGTGATTCTCTTGCCTCAGCCTCCTGAGTAGCTGGGACTACAGGCACCTGCCACCACGCCCGGCTATTTTTGGTTGCATTTGTCGTTGTTGTTTAGCAGGCCCAGGCCAGGCTCGAACCTACCACCTACTCACTGAGCTATGGGCGCCGAGCCTACAGCCTGTTTTTGTAGTCTTATTTTCTAATTCCCTTTCTACTGAAGACAACTGTTGCTGTAATCCATCACATTTTCTATTTCTTCCTCCAAAAGAGTTTTGTACTTTTCTGTTTGAGACTGTTGTTGTAAATTCAGCTTTAACTTGAAGAAGTATATTGAGTACTTTAGGCCAATGGATTTAAGAGACTGACTTTTAAATTAGAAATGTTGTTTTGAGGGTTGGGAGCTTTGGCTCACACCTGTAATCCTAGCACTCTGGGAGGCCAAGGCATGCGGATTGCTTAAACTCATGAGTTCAAGACCAGCCTGAGCAAGAAAAAGACTCCCAGATGGCGCCCATGGCTCAAAGGAGTAGGGCACTGACCCCATATGCTGGAGGTGGTGGGTTCAAACCCAGCCCCAGCCAAAAACAGTAAAATAATAAAAAATAAATAAATAAATAAATAATAAAAAGAAAAGAAAAGAAAAGAAAAAGACTCCCATCTCTACCAAAAATGAAAAAACTGAGGCAACAGGATCATTTGAGTGTTCAAGGTTAGCGTGAGCCACGGCACTCTACCCAGGGCGACAGAGTGAAGCTCTATCTCAAAAAAAAAAAAAAAAAAAGAAAGAAAGAAAGAAATGTTGTTTTGAGTCATGGATTATGTCATTTATTGTTTATTATGGGTAACGGGTTAGAGTGATTGCCATTGTTTAAGATAAGTGGTAATTATTGTTTAAGGGTTAGTACAGTTCTTGCTTTTAACTTTTACATATAAAACTGTGATTCTGGAAACGGAAGAACAGAACTGTCTTGGAGAGGCTACTCTCACTGTTCTCCAGAACTGTTGGCCTATCCCGGTCTATCCATATTGGCTGACAGTGACAGGTGGACAGACCCTCTTCATCCAGTAACAATTACAAACACCAGAGAAAATATCATCACCCCTATGTTCAGGTAAGCCTTCTTCCTCCATTGCCCTTTAGTTTTGTTTATTACTTTTAAAAGAGAAAGTGTGAGAAACCACCTGGAATGGCAACATCGTTAGCAGTTTCTACCCCAGAGTATTCCAGCTTAACACTTGAATTTGTTTTCCTTTCCTTATTTGCAGAGTGTAGTTGTTTTGAGCCTTGTTTACTGGACCAATGTTTTTGATTAGTTTCTGAATGAAGTGAATTATGCTTTCAAATGACAATAGACCTCTTAAAAACTGTAATCATGGGCGGTGCCTGTGGCTCAAAGGGGTAGGGCGCCCGCCCCATATGCTGGAGGTGGTGGGTTCAAACCCAGCCCCGGCCAAAAACTAAAAAAAGAAAAAAAACAAAACAAAACTGTGATCATCTTCCTCTCTGTATGATTTAGTTTGATTGAAATAGGCCTAGATCGTACTTACTAATCCCTTATTACTTCATCAGCTTGTCAAATCAGCTCAGGTGTTTTTGCTTCCAACTCTGCCTTTCAACACATATGTTCTTCCTCCTTAGTGGAGAGGTTCAGTGGAGGTGTAGCAAGCTTCTTGAACGTGTGGTGGGAGCAGAGTCCCTGGATCATTGGTTCTCTGTAAAAGGCAGAGACTTCAATATGTGAAGTTAAAGGAGGTTTGACATACTCAGTCGCCCGAACCCAATCACTGTCCCCCTTTGCCAATTTTTTTAATTGGGTTTTTTGTTCTTGTTGAGTTCTACAGAATCTTTGTATGCTGGATATCAATCCACTATGACATATGTGATTTACAAATATTTTCCCAACATTGCATATGAAGTTAGTGGTATGCTGAGGTAGTTTGCTTCTGTTCCTCATTTGTTGAGTGGTTTTATCATGAAAGGGCGATAAAATTTTGTCAAATGCTTTTTCTGCATCAGTTGAGATGACCATGTGGGGTTTTGCCTTTAATCTGTTAATGTGGTGTATTCCACTAGTTAATTAATTAATTAATTATTTTTTGAGACAGAGCCTCAAGCTTAATTAATTATTTTTTGAGACAGAGCCTCAAGCTGTCGCTCCGGGTAGAGTTCCGGGGCATTGCAGCTCACAGCAACCTCCAACCCTGGCTCAAGTGATTCTCCTGCCTCCACTGTAGCAGGAAAACCGACGCAGACAGAAGACTCCAGGCACTAGTTGATAAAGGAAGCGGCGAGTTTATTCCGGCCGGGAGACTTGGCAGACTAGTGTCTCAAAAACCGAGCTCACAGACTTAATCTCTTGCCTTTCTTTTATACATTTTTTTAGGGCTAGGATGCACACGAGAGTCATAAAGGATGTGAGGGACATGACAAACGTGAGTCTTGGGACTCAAGGGAAGGTCAGGTTGGCCCATGCCCTTGACACTGGGCTACCTGTCTTCAGAGGCGAGGGAAGGTTAAGGAAGTTACAAGGTTACTATCTAGGCCCAGCGCATACCAAGGGAAAGATATATAGATAACAGAGACATCTGCTACAGTCGAGGTAGGAGTGTTACAGACTGTTTGGCTAATGCATATACAGAGTGGCCAGGACAGATCTTTAGCTCCACTTTTACTCTCTTGCCTCACCACCTCCCAAGTAGCTGGGACTACAGGCGCCTGCCACAATGCCTGGGTATTTTTTGGTTGCAGCCATTACTGTTGTTTGGTGGGCCTGGGCCTGGGCTGGATTCAAACCCACCACCTCAGGTGTATGTGGCTGGCGCCTTAGCTGCTTGAGCCACAGGCACCGAGCCTCCACTAGTTAATTTTCATATGTTAAACCATCCTTGCATTTCAGAAATAAGTCCCACTTTGTCATGGTGTATACTTCTTTTAATATGCTGCTGAATTTAGTTTGCTAGTAATTTTTTTTGAGGATTTTTGTATCGGTATTCATAAGGGATATTGGTCTTTAGTTTTCTTTTCTTGTAGTGGCTTTGGTATGAGGACAATGCCAGCCTCATAGAATGATTAGAAAGTGGTTCCTCCTCCCACTGCTTCACTTGACTAACCCTAAAAAAACAAAAATAGTTTCCTTTTCAGTTTTTTGAAAGAGTTTGAGAAAGATTGATGTTAATTTTTATTTAAATGTTTGGTAGAATTCCCAAGTGAAGCCCTGGTCCAGGGCTTTTTGTTGTTATTTTTGGGAGGTTTTTGATTATTGAACCAATCTCCATTATAGGTCTATTCAGATTTTCAATTTATGATTTAGTCTTGGTAGGTTTTGTGTTCCCAGGAATATTTGCAGTTCATCTAGGTTACCCAATTTGGGGCATATGATTATTTATAGTACTCTTAAGACCCTTTTTTATTTCTTTAGAATCAGTAGTAATGTCCTACCACAAATAATTTTTGAACAAACATTTGTGTGCCAGGCATGAAGTGTTAGGACCTGAAGACCTATCTCTGAGTAAGACCTCATAATCTCACAGAGCTTATATAGTACAGTACATTTAGAATGTAACTTAGCTGTGATGATGCCATGACTCTCTACCCCATGTGACAGAGTAAGACTCTGTCTCAAAAAACAAAAAAATTGTGGTTTAGAGACCAAAGTTAGGTAACTTTCCACTTTTCAGAATTATATTAACTACATATCTTTTAAATCTAAGAGTGTGAAAAAAGTAGGAAAAAAAGAAAAATACAAAGAATTATATTAATTATACATATAAATTTTTTTAACAAAAAAAATTGTATTTACTTAGAAGCATTCAGAATGTCAACAAAACAGCTGCAACTTTTTTTTTTTTTTTTGCAATTACAGAGTGGTATTCAGTTAGCAGAACAACAATTATTTCGTATAAGCTGCATCAGAGACAACTGAAGATGAAAAAACTACCATCCCCATATATAACTAATTTGTGCTGCACACCAACAAGAACCTGCTTTAAATTTCCATGCCAATTTACAACCCCCATACTGTACCAGGCAAGGTTAGTGGCTATTGAAAATACCACCAGGACAGGGCTACCTAAAGACACATTCAGTAGTGTGTTAACTATACAAAAAAAGACACTATACAGTTTAAAAACAAATCTTACACATCAATTTTTTTCTTTAAAAGGAGTGAGTTGTGTACAGGGGGGGGTTACCGTATGTACTCGAGTATAAGCCGACCTGAGTATAAGCCAACCCCCTTAATTTTACCCTAAAAACTGGGAAAACTTAGTGACTCAAGTATAAGCTGAGGTGGGAAATGCAGCAGACACTGGTAAATTTTAAAAATAAAAATATATACCCAAAACAATTATAATAATTGAGGAATCAGTAGGTTAAATGCTTTTCAATATTTATTGCTAAAGAAAAACTGTAAATTAGCAACAACAACTTTAAAACTTTAAATAAAGTGCAGAAAACCGTAGCTTAACAGGTAATCAAGCTAAATCACAATCACCAAATCAAATAACCTGTACGACCCGAGTATAAGCTGAGTTCGGGTTTTTCGGCACAAATTTTGTGCCGGAAAAAACTTGGCTTATACTCTAGTATGTACGGTAATAACTGTAACAATTGGGTTTCTAATATATGTAGATGTAACGTGTGAAACAATAGTAGAGAAAAGGACTGGGTGCCCGTAGCTCAGTGGTTAGGGTACCAGCCACATGCTCTGGGGCTGGTGGGTTTGAATCTGGCCTGGGCCTGCTAAACAAACAAACAAAAAAATGGCCAGGCGTTGTGGTGGGCACCTGTAGTCCCAGCTGCTGGGGAGGCTGAGGCAGGGGAATCCCTTGAGCACGAGAGTCTGAGGTTGCTGTGAGCTGTGAGGCACTCCAGGCACTCTACGGAGGGCGACAAGGTGAGACTCTGTCTCAATAAAAAAAAAAAAAAGTAATAATAATAGAGAAAAGGGGGAAGAGGTAACAGAACTAACTAGAAGTAACTTTTTTAAATATCTCACTGGAATTAAGTTAGTATAAATCTGAAGTAGATCCTCAGTTAAGATGTATATGGTCACCCCTAGAGTAACCACCAGGAAAATAACTTTAAAAAATACAGTGAAAAAATGATTAAAGGACTTAAAATGTTACACTAGAAAAGATTCATTTGGCTTGGCGCCTGTAGCTCAGCTGCTAGGGCACCAGCCACATACACCGGAGCTGGCAGGTTCGAACCCAGCCCAGGGCCTGCCAAACAACAATGACAGCTACAGCAAAAAAAATAGCCAGGTGGTGTGGTGGGAGCCTGTAGTCCCAGCTACTTGGGAGGCTGAGGCAAGAGAATTGCTTGAGCCCAAGAGTTTGAGGTTGCCCTGAGCTGTGATGTCATAGCACTCTACCGAGGGTGACATAGTGAGACTCTGGCCCAAAAAAGGAAAAAAAGAAAAAAAAAGGAAAAGATTCACTTAATGTAAAAGAAACTGATAAAAGGATGAATATAGGAACAAAAAGGCCTAACACATATAGGAGAAAAAAGTAATATAGCAGATAGAAATTCAACTATATCAATAATGACTTTAAATGAGAATGGATTAAAGAATCCAAACAGAGTCAAAGCATTCTATAATAGACAAACTCTTATTTGACAACATGAATGTTACTGTCTTTGCATCATTATTATTACTATTGCTTAATATTTTGATGTAGCAATTGTCTGATTCCTTTTCTGAATGTATTTATGTTTGTTCGTTCTTTACGAGGTTTTTGTTTCTAGTCCTCATCTTAAATATTGTTATTGTTGTTAAATTTTGAGGCTTTTTAATTTTGTGAAGGCAAAAAATGGAAACCTAATCAACGCATGTATATGTAAAAAAAAAAAAAAAAAATCCAAACAAAAGGCAGAGATTATGTGCCATCTACAAGAGATACAATTTAGATTCAAAAACAAAAATAGGTTGACGGTAAAAGACTGTGGAGTTGCTTTTTTTTTTTAACAAATGTGCACAAATTTGAATTGGGTTAGACAGTATCTTTCATATATTTAGCCTGTTAGCCAGTACATGTTTGTTAGATAAATGACTTGGAAGGAAGGATAGTTCTGTAAAAAAACAATCAATTGAGTCAGTACAGCCTAACATGACGATTGGCATCTTTTACTCCTTATTTCCTTTCTTCCTTAGGGTACTTTCAATCACTCCACTTTTGGGAGTGAGAAATGCATTCTAAAATTGATTGTGGTGAAGGTGGCACAGCTCTGAATATACTACGTGACACTGAGTTGGTGAAATTCAAGTGGGTGAAATTTATAATGTGCAAATTGTATTTCAACGTAGTTGTTATAAAAAACTGCTTGCTCATTTCTGTCCTCTGTTGATAATGGCGTTGGCTGCTCAAGCCAAGGTTGCGCTTTTCTTTGCTGGGACTTCAGTTAGGGAATTCTTCTGACACCCACTCCCCTTGTTTTGGTGGCAAGTGCTTTTGGCAGCCAGCAGGGCCTCCTGTCTCTGGGCCCCAAACCCCACCCCATTACTGCTCACATGCCTCCTGCTGGCACCCTCAGGGACAAGCCTGTGATCCTGAGGCCTCTCCCCCCAGAGCTTGCCGCCAGCGGGTGCTGTAAGAGGTAGACAAGTAGACTTCCAAGGCAGCTCTCTGCTCCTTGCCCGGGCCCAGACATTGCTAAGATAGAGCAGAGCGCCACAGGTTATAGGGTGCTGAAGAATAAGTCCTTGGGGGCATTTGTGCAGAGGAGAGGCCCAACTTTGCAGTTCCTTGCCCAGGCTGTGGCTGACAGAGGCTGTGGTCACACACTCCTTACCTCGGGGGCTTCTCCCTCCCTTACCGTCTCCCACAGGAGGGGACCTGTAATAGACCAGGTGGAAAGTAAGCCAGGGGTGGGAGGTGGCCTAGCCTGGTGAGGACAGCAGGCCCTTACCCATAAGATTCCCATGTGGTGGGCCTGCCAGAGGCCCAACAGCACTGTGGGGGCTCACCTCAACCTGGCCTGGCAGGTGGGGTCATGGAGTTGTCCCATGGCTCACAGGGACAGAGTCTGCCACTATCTGCACCAGCCTCTGGGCGGGTCGGGTGAGGCAAAGGGAGAAGCTCAGCACACAGGAGAATGTGCATTCCCAGGCCTCGCCCTTGAGCTTCTGTAGCAGAGGGACTGGCAGCAGGGCCTAGGGATCTGCACTGTTATAGCATCCCCCTGTGATTTCTGTAAACCAAGGGTTATCAAACTAGGAGCTTTGGTGCAAGAATTGCATTTTTTTTCTTGAGACAGTGCCTCAAGCTGTCAACCTGGGTAGAGTGCTGTGGCATTACAGCTCACAGCAACCTCCAACTGCTGGGCTCAAGCAATTCTCCTGCCTCCGCCTCTCAAGTAGCTGGGACTATAGGCACTCGCCACAACGCCTGGCTATTTTTTGGTTGCAGCCATCATTGTTGGTGGGCGGGTCCAGGCTGGATTCGAACCTGCCAGCTCAGGTGTATGTGGCTGGTGCCTTAACTGCTTGAGCCACAGGTGCCGAGCCAAGAATTGCATTTTTAATTGACTCTTGTCCTCATTAAAAAAAAAAAGGAATTGTGGAAAATCTCCTTAAACCAAAACTAACAAGGAATATGCAACAGAGACTATATGGTCTGGGAAAGCTAAGATATCTGGCTCCTTACAGAAACGGTTTGCTGACTCCTGCTCTAAACTCTGATGTTTGTGAACCACTGAGTGCACTGAGTACTCCAGGTTCTAGCCACATGTCACAGTTGTCCTAGCAAGGCCATGCGACACCAGAGCTGTCCTCTGTGACCCAGATCCTCCCCGTCTGATAAGCACACTCTTCTTATTTTGTTCAAGCCCCTTTTGCCTTAGCTCTCTGGAGAGACCTACCTTCAACCTAGGATTTCCCCCATGTCATCATTTCTGTGTCACCCTCATGATTCTGCCATGTCCATGAACCATCCAAATAATTTTAGAATATTTGGTTTATATTTTTTAAAATAGTTTTTAATATAAATAAGTTTATTTCAGAAGGAATTTTTATTACTCTTGATGGCAACCTGCTTCACTCGATGTAATGGAGACAACAGTAAAAATATCTACCATGAAAACCAATAGCACAATCATAGTCTTTTGTGCTGTCTTTACCCACTGAGGCGCCAAGGGTAAGGCCTGTGGTTTTTCTGTCAGGTCATGGTAGGGAAGTGTAAAGACATATTAGACCTTGCAGAGATCTCTCCTTGATGTCAATGGAAGAGTTGCAAGGGAACTGAAAAGGAAAGAGCTTTTTCAGTGAGCTTTTACCCGGGGGTGCCACCTAACATCCTGGCTGGCCCGGGAGGGGCAGCCCCACGTGGTGCCGGGCTCTGGTTTAGCCACTTGACTGGCCCTCCTGGGAGCTCCTGCTGTTCCTGCCTCTCTCCCGAGTCAGGGCTGCTTGCCGGAGCCAGCTTTGAACCCTAGTGTCTCCGTAGTACTGTGCTTGGCACGTGGTGGGCACGAGGCCGTGTGTGGAATGACTGACTCCCTCATTTCTTCTACTTGAGAGGGTAGACCTTACTATTTTCCTCATACAGACGAGAAACTATCAATAAGATTCAGAGAGGCTAAGGGACAGGCCCAGGTCACACAGCCAGTGGGGGGCTGGGATTAGAACCAGCTTTGTGAGGGGCCCAACCCAAACCAACTTTTGAAAGTTCCTGCACTATTATAAATATATTTTAAAGATACTAAAAAGTGTAGAGGACAGCATGATAAACACTTATGTGACCATCACCCGTCACACTTGATTAGGAGTGGTGGAGGCCAGCAAAGCAGGGTGCAGGTGAAGCCTGTGCCGCCCCCTCTCCCACCTGCTCCTCTCTCTCCCTGCAGGTAACCACAGGCTGAGGTTGAGGTGAGCATCTGACACTCTTTTGTTATATGCAGATGCACCTCTACATCACAGATAATACCATCCTGCGTGTTTTAAGCTTTATGTAGGTGATGTCATACGGAACCTGGGATTCTGCAACTTGCTAGTTTTCACTTGACATTATGTTCTGAGATTCGTCACACAGGCATGTGTGTTCTGGTTTGTTCTTCAGGATTCCATTGGATGAACACAGCAGAGAAGACACCGGTCCTGCCATTGAGGGGTGTCAGGGTGGTTTTCTTACACATGCCTGCCCCTCACTGCAGTGAGTTCTGCTGTGAAGGTCCTGGTGTACCTTGGGGCAAGGGTGGACCTAGGAGGGGTGGGAGGGCATCTGCACCCCCAGCTTTACCAGGAGATGCCAAACTGTTGCCCAGAGTGTTTGCCCCGGAGGGCACCAAGTGACAGTAGCACGTGTGTCAAGTTGTCAGGACAGGACTGCTAGAGCTGACGGGTTTGAGTTT
The DNA here is from genome assembly GCA_963574355.1 of Loris lydekkerianus. Classification (NCBI taxonomy): domain Eukaryota; kingdom Metazoa; phylum Chordata; class Mammalia; order Primates; family Lorisidae; genus Loris; species Loris lydekkerianus. The sequence continues at coordinate 26,635 of CAUYPK010138560.1, forward strand.
CCGCCAATGGAGGGGTGTGAGTGGTAAGTCACAGCGGCTGGAACCTGCTTTCCTCCGAGTCCCAGAGGGGTTAAGTCCCTTTTCATCTGTTTATTGGCCATTTGAAATTCCCTTTAAATGTGCTGATACCTCTGCCCATGTTCCTGCTTTTCCTCTTATTGATTAGTAGACATTCTTTATGTGTCCCATGTCCACATGAGATCTAAGGAACTTTGTCACTCACGTTCTTGCCTCTCTTGACTTTGGCTGTGGGGGCTGTGTTAGCACCCTGCTCTGCACCTGGCCAGTGGGGCACCCTGGCCCTGGGGACAGGGTGGCCTCCTGCTGTCTGGGCTCCTGTCGTTGCCTTGCTGTAGGACTGCTGCTCCACCAACCTCAAGGGGGAGGAGCAGCTCCATTCACAGTTGCAACTTGGGAGTGGTCCCATTAGCTCAGGGCAACACTGGCCTCTGGGAAAGCCTCAAGGGGAGGCCAGGGCTGGGCAGGTGTCAGGAGGAGTGGCCTGGAGAGTGGATTTTGGGCCCTGGGAAAGGGGCCGTGGAAGTGTTGCTTGGGCACAGTAACCCCCCAGACGGTGAGGAAGAGGCATGGCTATCAACCAGCTGGCTCTTGCTCGCTGGGTCTGTGCTCTCAGACTGCCTTGACCTGCCATGCTGGGCAGTCTTCCTGGGGTGCAGTTGTCCAATAGGGATGCTAATTCCTCACCTGCCTGAGGGCCAGGGCTTCGGCTGGTTCCCACCCAGGTCCACACCCATATTCCAGCTGCCCATTGGGTTTCCTGCTCATTTTATCATCCTCCCCGGTTTTCAATGAACCAAAGGGCAGTTCTGGCAGCATGCCCCCCACCCCCAGGTCTTGATGTAATTGTAGTTCAGGGCTGGAGTCCTGGGTGCACTGATTTCCATATTTGGCTCTGTCTGACCTGCTGCCCCTGTGGGGCTGGACTGGGGCTGGTGCCTGGTACAGGACGCAGGTAAGGTAAAATGTGAACCATGGGGCCTGGGTGGGGCTGATCAGAAAGGCACGGACTTGGCTGAGCTTACCCACAGGGGCCACTGCTGAGTTGCTGCTCACTTGGACCCCTGGGTTTTAGGAACAGAGAGCGCGTGACTGGGGCAGGGCTCTGCCGGGCAGATCTGGGTCTGGGTCTGGGTCCCTCAGTGTGCTTCTAGCCCTGTGACCTTGGAAAAACATCTTGTTTCCCACCTCTAACACGGGAGTGATCACGATGTCATCCATCTCCATGCAGGGCAGGGCCGGCTGGCAGCCCACCTAGAGGGGGAGGGGCCCCACGTGTGGGAGTGCTGGGCATGGGGTCTGGAGCCACCTGGCCATGCTCACCATTGTGACAACTGCGTTGTTAGGTGATTTCTTAGTTGTGCGAACAACATGAGTGCCCTCCCACAGCTGACAGAGCCGACCTCACACCTGGGAAGTGTGGTGGGGCCTGTTGCTCCTGGCTACATACCCTACGGCACGTAGCTGTGCTGCGCGCTGCAGGCTGCGCGACACGACGGTGAGTGTTCCTGTGTCCTCACAGAGAAAAGTACAGTAAAAATACAGTACAAAAGACGAAAAACAGTGCCCCTGAACAGAGCACTGCTCATGGACAGTTGCTGGGAATGGAAGTTGCTCTGGGTGAGTCAGTGAATGAAGAAGGTGTGTGGGAGGTGGGGAGGTTGAGTTCTCAGTGGGGGTCTGTGCCTCAATCTACGGGAAAGCAGGAAGATGTACCATCCCTGGGGGTTCATCAAGACACTGAAGACGAAAGGGGCCCAGAGGCCTGGACACAGGGCCAAGTCATTTGGACTGTCCCTGTATGCTGAGAGTCAACAGGTGGGGCAGGACTGAGCCAGTCAGCAGAGCTGAACCCTTTGAACTCCTGATCTGCAGTTGGAATAGGGAACCTGGCTTGCTTCCCTTGAGGGGATGAAACTGGTTTTCCCTCCTCCTTTCCCAATACGCCAGCAGCCAGCCATTTGATAGCAACCATCTACCCTATGTTTCCATTTATCCAGCCTTTCCTTCTACCCAATCTCCCTGGGGACTTGGGACTCTTTTAGCCCCATCTTTTGGCATTTTGGCATTTTGCACACATGCTTGATGTTAGAAATCAATAAAAGCTTTCTGAAGAAGTCAGAGAATTGCTGCACTGTCCCAGTCTCCACTCAGTGTGGGATAATGTACTCCCTTCCCCAGGCCTCTTCAGACTCTTAAGCATGTGTAAATTGTTGTGATTTTCCCCAGCAAGGTTTCCCCTGTCGGCTCTCAACCCAGGTCAGGGTTTGCGGGACCACGGTGAAGGCCTTGGACATCATTTCCCCCCCATGTAGGCTTTACAAACACTGTGGGCTGGGCTACATTTATAACAGTTTTTTTCTTTCTTCAGTAAGTTAAACTTTGCTAACTATAACTATTTTACTTTATAAATATTTTATTCTTTTAACTCTTTGACTCTTTTGTAATAACATTTAGCTTAAAACACAAGCACATCGTACAGTGATACAAAAATATTTTCTTCCTTCATATCCTTGGCATTTATTTACAGTTTTTTTTTTTTTTTTTTGAGACAGAGTCTCACTATGTCTCCCTCGGTAGAGTGCTGTGGCGTTACAGCTCACAGCGACCTCAAGCTCTTGATCTTAAGCGATTCTCTTGCCTCAGCCTCCCAAGTAGCTGGGACTACAGGTGCCCACCACAACGCCCAGCTAGTATTTTTTTTACTGTTGTAGTTTGTTGTTTGGCAGGCCCAGGCAGCGTTCAAAACTGGAGCACCCCAAGCACTGAGCTACAGGCACTGAGTCCATTTATTTACGTTTTAAAAGGGGATTTAGTCAAAAGATAAAAAGGACCTGACGTCCTGCTTCAAGGATGGAGGGCAGATCTTCCCACCTGGTCCACTCCTACTCACACACTAATCTCCTCTGGAAATGCCCTCACAGACACACCCAAAATAATTTCTTATAAGTTCCAAATATACTTAATCCATTCAAATTGACACCTAAAAGTAAGACCATAAATTCACCCCTTGGCAACTTGGCACCCACTCACGTCACCTTAAACCATACTTAATTTCCAAATAAAGTCAATAATAAGGTAATAGTTCCACTTAACATGATGTAACTACTGTGGTACAACTATGCTGCCTGCAATTGAAAGTGTAATAATCCTTGTCCTAGAAATTGGCTTTCAGGATTTCAAAATTTGAGATTTTGATTTTTCAGGATGTCACTGTTTGGGATTATGGCAATCAGTATTGCATATTTTGAGGTTTTCATTGGCACCAATGCACAGATACTTATGTCTACACACTGGTACACGATACTTACGTCTATACATCCTGGCTCCATAAGCAGGATATGGAATGTACACATGTACATGTGGAGGGGAGTGTTTGCACGGATGAAGGTATGGTTCTATATGAAATGAAGAACTACTTTTTCCAGTTCTTTAAAGTATGATGTTGGTATTTTAATGGGCGTGGCATTGAATCTGTACATTGCTTTGGGAAGTGTAGACATTTTGATCATGTTGATTCTTCCCAGCCAAGAGCATGGTATGTTCTAATTTTTGTTAACCTCTTCTGCCATTTCTTGCCTTAGGATTTCATAATTCTCTTTGTAGAGGTCCTTTACCTCTTTTGTTAGGTATATTCCTAGGCATTTCATTTTCTTTGAAGCTACTGTGAAGGGAACTGTGTTTCTGTTTAATTTCTCAACTTGGCTGATATTGGCATATACAAAGGCTGATTTGTGGACATTGATTTTATACCCCAAGACATTACTATATTTCTTGATCACTTCCAGGAGTCCTGTAGTTGAGTCTTTGGGGTTCTCTAAGATCATATCATCAGCAAAGCGTGAGAATTTGACCTCCTCTGCCCCCCATTTGGATGCCCTTTATTTCCTTTTCTTGCCTGAATGCATTGACTAGAACTTCCAGCATCTTATTGAATAGTAGTAGCAATAGAGGACGTCCTTATCTGGTTCCAGTTCTAAGTGGAAAAGCTTTCTGTTTTACTCCATTCAGTATGATATTAGCTGTGGGTTTGTCATAGATGGCTTCAATAAGTGTAAGAAATGTGTCATTTATGTCTATATTCTTAAGTGTTCTTGTTAGAAAAGGATGCTGCGGCTCGGTGCCTGTAGCTCAAGCAGCTAGGGTGCCAACCACATACACTGGAGCTGGCGGGTTCGAATCCAGCCCAGGCCCGCCAAACAACAATGACAACTACAGGCAAAAAATAGCCGAGCATTGTGGTGGGTGCCTGTAGTCTCAGCTACTTGGGAGGCTGAGGCAAGAGAATCGCTTGAGCCCAAGAGTTTGAGGTTGCTGTGAGCTGTGATACTACGGGCACTCTGCCTAGGGCGACAGCTTGAGACTCTGTCTCCCAAAAAAAAAAAAAAAAAAAAAAGAAAGAAAGAAAGAAAAGGACGCTGCATTTTCTCAAATATGTTTTCTGTATCTTTTTGAGAGGACCATATGGTCCTTGTTTTTTTGATATGGTGACTTACATTTATGGATTTGCATATATTCAACCAGCCTTATATCTATGGAATGTAGCCTACTTGATCATGATGTATAATATTTTCAATATGTAACTATAACCTATTGGCTAAGATTTTGTTGGGAATTTTTGCACCTATGTTCATTAGTGAAATTGGTCTGAGATTCTCCTTTTTAGTTGGCTCTTTTCTTGGTTTTGGTATCAGGGTGATATTTGCTTCATAGAATGTGTTAGGGAAGGTTCCTTCCTCAATGTTTTGGAATAGTTTCTGCAATATGGGTACAAGCTCATCTTTGAAGATTTGAATAGAATTCTGGTGTGAAGCCATCTGGTCCACGGCATTTTTTTTTTTTTTTTTTTTTTTTTGTGTGGTAAGATAGGGTTTTTTTTGAAAGAAAAGAATACAGAAAGAGAAAAAGGCACCAGAGCTTTTGGCAAAGGGGAAGACCCAAGTCAGAAGTCTCCCACATGGATCCTTTGTCCAGGGATATATATTACATTTTGGCCAGGACTTGCTAGGTGGAAAAACACTTTTATAAACTTAACAAGTGTATTGAAAAATGAATGAATGCAGTCCCTTCCCTAGGGCAAGGTTATTAGGTCTTTGCAGTTTTTGTCTCAGGGAAAGGATTAGGGTGTGTGCTCCCTACTCAAGGCGGAACCACCCAGAATGTTTCAGGATGCTTTATTCATGACCTTGCTTGAGCCCAGAGGGTGTGGCCTGGAAAGGGCAGTCTATTTGTGCTTAGAAATGGGGGTCTGATTTCTGAGCTCACCTGGGGCTAGAGAATGGGGGTGTGTGTGTAGGGCCCTGTATAGCCCTGGGTGGGGGAATCCTGTATCAGTAGGGGAGAATGTTATTTACTTTCTGGAGGTCAGTACCTTCTGAAGGACAATTATTCATTTAACAAACATTTATTTAAAACATTTTTTAATTTAGTATTTTATTCATTTCTTTCTTTCTTTCTTCTTCTTCTTCTTTTTTTTTTTTTTTTTTGAGATACTCTCACTCTGTCACCTTGGGTAGAGTGCCATGGCGTCATAGCTCACAGAAACCTAAAACTCATGAGCTCAAGCAATCCTCTTGCCTCAGCCTCCTGAGTAGCTGGGACTACAGGCACCCACCACCACACCCAGCTAGTTTTTCTACTTTTAGTAGAGAGGGGATCTTGCTCTTGCTCAGGCTGGTCTTGAACTCTTGAGCTCAAGCCTGGACTACTGTTCGTAACAGTTTTTCCAATGTTCGTAACAGTTTTTCCAATGTTTTCTTCTAGAATTCATACAGTTTCATGCCTTAGGTTTAGGTCTGGTATCCAATGTGAATTAATTTTTGTGACTGAGGAAAGGTGGATTCTGTCTCAGTCTCCTGCAAGTGTCTATCCTATTTTCCCAGCACAATTTATTGAATAGGGCTTCTTTTCCCCAGTGTACATTTTTGTCTGCTTTGTCAAAGTTCAGATGGCAGTATGAGAATGGTTTTATATTTGGGTTCTTTTTCTGATCAAAAAGTTGCACCTATGATCAGAAACTACTTAGATACATTAAGTGCAAAATGCTCTGTAGTTCCACTCCTGCAGGGATGAGGGCTGCTCTCGGCTAGGACGTCCCTGAGACCAGTTCCTCACATGCACAGCCATCTGTCTGCACAGTGTGGACACCCTACCCTTTGTTGTACACTGTGACCTCTCCACTGCACGGTTATCTTAATTGTTCATGGGCATTTACTGCATTCTTTTAAGCAGCTCTCTGACAGTCTGTTAAATGATTTACTCAGCTAATCTGTACCGATGCTCATTTAGATCGGAGAAATTCTTTTAAAGGTAGTTCAGCTCCATTGCCTTGGTGATTAGAGAAAGGAGGGGAAAGGTGGATGATGGCAGAAATTGGAAGGGTGTGGAGTCAGTGGAACCGTGTGTCCCGCTGTCTGTGCGGCCGTTGCAGCCTCCTGCAGGGGGAGCTGACCAACCACAGCAACTGAGCAAGCCGCGTCCTTCCTGCTGACCCCAGGAGAGAAATGGCCACTCACACTCGTCACTTTTTCATTGTTCAGTGGGGAATTGGAGACGATGTGAGTGGCTGTCACTAGAGGACTGGGCTCATCTTAACTGAGATGTGCTGTAAATATGAAATACACACTGGTGTTCTAGGAGTTGGTATGAAAAAAAAGAATGAAAAATACCCCCTTATATTTATGTGTCTTATATGTTTATTATATTATATGTATTCATATTGGTCATGGGAATGAATGACAACATTTTGAATATTTTAACTCTATATTTAACTCAGATAAGTATGTTATTTATAATAAATATTACAACATACAATTATATAAAGTAATTATAAGTAACATAAAATTAATTCCAGTAATTTCCTTTTAATTTTTAAAATGTGGAGACTAGGTAACTTAAAATTACATGTGCAGCCAGTGTTATGCTGTTCTCGGATACCACGGCAAGACAGGAGCCTTGGGGAGGAGGACTGTATGTCCAGGGAGGACCGCAAGTCCGGGGAGGAGGATCATAAGTCCAGGGAGGAGGACCGTAAGTCTGGGAGGAGGATCATAAATCTGGGAGGAGAACCGTAAGTCTGGGAAGGAGGATCATAAGTCTGCGAGGAGGACCATAGTTCGGAGGAGGACTGTAAGTCCAGGGAGGAGGAAGACCAGAAGTCCAAGAGGAGGAGGACCGTGAGTCCAGGGAGGAGGGCTGTAAGTCTGGGAGGAGGACCGTAAGTCCAGGGAGGAGGAAGACCGCAAGTCTGGGAGGAGGAGGACCGTAAGTCTGGGAGGAGGAGGACCGTAAGTCTGGGAGGAGGACCGTAAGTCTGGGAGGAGGACCGTAAGTCCAGGGAGGAGGACCATAAGTCTGGGGAGGAGAACCGTAAGTCCGGGGAGGAGGACCGTAAGTCCAGGGAGGAGGAAGACCGCAAGTTTGGGAGGAGGAGGACCGTAAATCTGGGAGGAGGACCGTAAGTCCGGGAGGAGGACCGTAAGTCCGGGAGGAGGACCGTAAGTCCAGGGAGGAGGACCGTAAGTCTGGGAGGAGGACTGTAAGTCCAGGGAGGAGGACTGTAAATCTGGGAGGAGGACCGTAAGTCCAGGGAGGAGGACTGTAAGTCTGGGAGGAGGACTGTAAGTCTGGGAGGAGGACTATAAGTCCGCATTTACTAGATGCTCTGAAGGCCTGTCACCACCTGGGAGAACAGAGCAGAGGCTGGAATGTGCGTCCAGAAAGCTCCTGACAGGGGAAGCCTGGGACACGTGCAGGACTAGGCACTGCGGGTGTCTGGGAGGAAGAAAGTTCTAGAGAGGGAATGGCCAAGGCCTGCAAGGCTGAGGATGAGGGGTGAGGGGCCACTGGGCAGGAGCTGGAGCGGGGAGGCGGAGGTGTGCAGGGAAGCGAGGGAACTAGGGAGGGCGCAGAGCCGCGCCGAGATGATGGGGACGCAGGGGACACAAGGGCGGCGGGGCTGCGTGGTGGGAGGAGGCGCGAGAAGCCCTGATTTTGGCATATTTTGACGAGGATTTGCTAAAGCGCCACCGTACCCCACTTCGAGGACGGGGCAGGCTGTGGGCCATGCATCTCCCCGAGGCTCCCTAGTGCTGGGTCCCTGGTGGTGCTGCCCCCTGCCCAGCCCCTCTGCGAGTCCCTGGTGGTGCTGCCCCCTGCCCAGCCCCTCTGCGAGTCCTCGGCCGCCCAGTCCCACCCGAGCGGGCGCTTCTGGGACCCCCAGAGCCCTGACCTGCGGGCAGCACTCGCCAGGGAAGGAGGGGTCAGATGGCTCTGACACTTGTCCCGAGTAGCTGATGGACAGGAGTCCCCGGCAACCGACGTGGGCTGCTCCCCCCACCTGCCTGGACTGGGCGCAGTGGGCTTCGTGTCCTTGAGGCTGGCGCTGTGTAGGGAGCAGGAGGACAGGGCGCAGCCGGTTTATCCACCAGCCTGTTGGCCCCTCCGCAGGGTTCGCTGCTCTGCTTTGTTAAATGCTGAACCGCAGCAAAGGCCACCTCTGTCATTCTTGATTCTGTTTCTGTGGGCTGGCTTTTCTGTTCCGTGGATGTCTAGTTATTTCTGAGTAGTCGTTGTGATGAGTGCTGGACGCCCTGTCTTCCTTTACGCATGGAAGGACTTGGTTCTGGCAGGCTTTACGCTGCTTGTGGATCAGTGTGGCTCTTCTGAGGTGTGTTTTCATCTCTGATACAGTGGGCTGACAATGGCCTTCCCTCCAAGGCTGTTTTTTTTTTTTTTTTCTGGAAAGCCTCTGTAGAACATGCCAGGTGTTCAGTGGGGCCTTTCCTCTCTGACTGGAAGTGCTGTGTGACCCCTGGAAAGGTGTCAGCTTAGGTTCCCTGCAGTTTTTTGTCCAGCTAGGTGGAGTTTCACCTATGCAGATGCAGATTAGCATTCAGCAACCCCATATCTGCTGTTGCTCCCTTCTCTCCCATTCTCTGCCCAGCAAGTCCCAGCTCTCTCTGTTTCTGTCTCCCTGGAGACCCCTCTGCCTGCCCCACAGCGGGGAGCTGTGGCAGCCACTGAACCATCTCATTGGCCCCCTTCTCTCAGGGGTCACAGTCCAGAGACTGCTCCTCTTGTCTAAGGTCTCAAAACAGTAGTTCCATATAATTTGTCCAGTGTTTAGGTGTTTATGGTGGGACGGAAAGGCTAATCCAGTTTCTCTGGAAGTAGAAGCCTCCACATATTTTCAAAAATTGTGCTAAGGCAGAACCCATGTTTTTCTATTTTAGTTCCCAGAAAAAAAAACAGTTTTTTAAAATTGAGAATATATGTTGAGTTTCTCATACTCTGTCTATTGGGATGATATTAATACAATATTTTTTCTAATCTGTTAATTCGGTGTTTTACATTATAAAATTTCCTAAAATTTGAACATTTCCCTGCAGTTGCAGGGCATTTATCTACATTGCCTTTTTTGATCTACACCGTGATCCTTAAGGCAGAGCTGGTTTTTTGTTTGTTTTTTATAGTAGAGAAAGAGTTTATTAAACATAGCACTCACTGGGGAGATGGGAGAAATTTCTTAAATCCACCTCCCCAAGAATTTGGGCGAAAGAGTTTTTGTTTTTTTTTTTCCCTTAAATCATAGCTGTGCACATTAATGCAATCATGGGGTACCATGCACTTGTTTTATATACAATTTGAAATATTTTCATCACACTGGTTAACATAGCCTTCCTGGCATTTTCTTAGTTATTGTGTTAAGACATTTATATTCTACATTTAGTAAGTTTCGCATGTACCCTTGTAAGATACACTGTAGGTGTGGTCCCACCAATCACCCTCCCTCCACCCACCCTCCCTCCTCCCCTCCCCTCCCTTTCCTCTTTCCCCAT